>JANRMR010190377.1:0-31206 GCA_025434825.1 Bergia sp. 'catenularis'
CCCCGCCAGAGGCTTGATTCTTTGGCATTCGGTCGTAACTCCCCTTCAAAAATCTACGGCTACGGGCCTGGCCTGTTGCAGCCAAGTGAGAGCTGTGTATTTTCAATAAGTAAATTAAAGAGAAAGTGTCCTTCTCAACTTTAGCGTAACGAAAGCAGTTGAAAATCACTGCAAGCAACGGAAAATGCAACAAGATAGTGTAGCGATGTTCCTTGAGAAGTTTGTATTAAAATGTATCATTATATATCTACCGCGTACTCTACTCTTTTTATGACTGTGAGAAAGATAACGGCAATCAACCTTCAAAGATGAAATTTGGACAAATGTTCGTGCAAGATAAAAATAATCCAGCTCTCGCGATTGTGAGCTGGTAATCCAGAAGATTCGTTCTTAATAGGTGTACTGTCTGTAGACGGGAGTTTAAATCATTTTGGTATTGTAACAACTGAATTCAGTACTGAAGGCCCCACAGCCGGGTGATTTTTGGGAAAACAAACATTGGGATGAAAGCAATAATTGTTGCATCAGGACCAGCGATCAGCGGGCTGCCTGTTTTTAGAGTACAGTGGTACCCAGCTTCGTGGCAATTTTCACGTTAGAGTAGTTATTTCTTTTTCCTTTTCTTCAACGTGTCAAGCCTACTGTGTAGTTGCATATCCTTCCACGTAGAAAGGATTCTATCTGCGGATAATACACGGACTGGCAGCCAGAGTAATAAAACAATCAGTAGCCAATAACAAAATTGGATAACTACTAATCTTCAACGATAAAATATCTTTGCAATTTTTTGTTTACAGACTTTATTAACTACTGGCGCTTGGGTAAGCCTTCGAACTGAAACAAATTTTCGGCCACAAGCTCAGATGTGACAAGCCGGCACTTACAGTGGTCGACTCAAAATGCTATTAGAATCCCCTTTTTCGCATTGCAAATGCATGAAATTGGCGAAATCTCCGTCATCCAAGTTATATTTTCAATTTGGTGAAAACTGACGAAATCAATGATGAAGTGTTGTAGCAAACGAATAATAAGTAGGAAAATCTTAATGCTACATTTCAGTAAATCACTCTCCTACAACCAAACTAAACCAAATAAAAACATGAACAAAACTCCTACACATACTGATGAGACCGTAAGACGTAAATCGCAACTGCACTTGACGTGAAATTAGGTCAAGGCCTCCGTCGTACCCAAGTTGCCGGCCTCACTGAGCTAGCTTACCCCTAATACAACATTAAAACAAGCAATGGCTTTTTACAAAAGCTAAAGGCGACCTCGTTGCTGAAGTAAAATCTTTTCTGGACGGTGAGATGCATATGACGTTTATTAGATTACCATACATCTGAACTTTTCAGGAAGTGCACATAATTCATTATAATGTATGAAATCAAAATGAAAATTGCCAAGTTTTTTGTTACTTTTCACTGACTAGACCTTCGCCCAAACGATTGTAATCCATAAATGCCTTGTGTTTAAATACTTTAACTTTTGTCTAAGCAAGCCCCTAAAAAATAATCAACATCCCCGACTGCAGGAATAGTTGTTTTCATTCGCGTAAAATGCGTATCACAAAACTGTTTCTGGCCGGCGCTTAGATATGTTAACGTTACTAAAAATATGCAGACGCAAACTTTTAAGTTAAAATTTCTTGTGCTATGAGAAAGTTATTGCCGTGTAATTGTGGTGGTTACCTAACACTGTCGGCAGGAGGGGATGACTTTTTTTGGTACTCATTACTAATATACAAAACAAAGGCTCGCTAACCTCAGAGTAATGACCGTGCAAAATAATGCATCATTAGCAAAATTATATAATAATTTTGATAGCTGTAGCAGTTTGTTTAAAAAAAACAGAATCAACTCACGTTCGAACCTTGGGCGAGAACGATTTATGTTTGGAGGCCAACATCCGGAATGGATTATAGGTCACATAATTACTTGACAAATGTAGCTCTTGACATTTACGAAAGTGGCAGTACCGGGGTCTTTGTTATCACAACATTACGGATGTAATTAAAGTAGCTAATGTACTTTGCTTTTGATTGTAGTTTTACTTACCACCCCACGACTGATCGGTGTACCCCCCGAATATGTAGCTACGAACTCTGACAATAGTGACTGTGGGACCTTTGTAATCACAGCGAGAATGAAATGTAGATACAGCAAACCCATTGGTGTTGCCATGCCAACATATGCGCCAACCACTAATATCTGGTAATACCGGCTTCAGCCATGTTTCCAACTGCTGCAAATAAGTGGGATTTTTCTGGAGTATGACCGATTTTTTCAGGGTCTCTGAAATTTAATATGATTTTTTGGTGAGTTACGTAACGAACAACCCTTTTAAAAGCCCAGAAAAAAGCTAGAAAGCGTGAACACTGCTTTGCCTTTCTCGAGTGTTTTGTATGTACTTACAAATTACCAAGCACCTCACACACACACACATACACCACCACCACCAACATCACCACACACACACACACCATCACCATAACCACCATACACATCCTCCTCCTCCTCAAATCCTCTTCCTCCTCCTCACACTCCTCTTCTTCCTCAAACCCTCCTCTTCTTTCTCAAACCCTCCTCCTCCTTCTCAAATCCCCCTCCTCCTCATACTCACCTCCCCCTCCTCAAACCCTCCTCCTCTTCCTCAAACCCTCCACCTCCGCATACCATTACAATTTTTTCTCCTAGATAGATAGAAAGATAGATAGATAAATAGATAAAATAGATAGATTGAATGATAGATAGATAGATAAGTACATACATACATACCTACATGCATGCATATGACGTCATCCTAAGATGATTTATTCCTCCCCACGAAATTAAGATTCCTCCCAGGAAAAACGGTCAATTCGGTCCTTCTATACTACTTGCACCATGGGTTACGGAAGTGCAATCAATCAGAAATAACTTTCGGAAAGCTGGCTACTCCATAAAATCTATTAATGAGACCATCGACAATTTTTTGAAACCCCGCACGAGCCTGAAACTATCTTACTGACCTACTGGTTTGATGACAGACCAACGATAAATATCGAACTTCCATATTGTAAGAACAATGAACAACAGAGCTTCGCATTTGTCAACAAACTGACCCGCTACACTTATGAACATTTCAAAGTCAGAATCACATGACAAACCCGCGCAAGATTGCAACACTTTTCTCTCTGAAGGACCGAAACATCCATCCAGCAAGTGTAGTCTACGAGGGAAGATGTGAAATTTTCCATGCGAGCTACATTGGGGAAACCTCAAGAAATTTCTCTGTGTGAAAGGAAGAACATTAATAGAAAACTATCGTCTCCACGGAACCTGCACGCCATCTCTATGCCTACTCTCCTGCCTATTCTTTCTTATCTCACCACGTTCATGTTTTGGAAAATTGGACCCTCAACTGCTAAGGGCCCTTTTACAAAAAGATGCTTCATAATAATATGAATTATTGCAAATATGTGATTTCTGCTGACAGGAAGCTCTTTATTGCTGTGGAAATGTTATTAGAATGCCATTCTGAGATCTTTTCCCCAATATTTTCTTCAAATCAACCAACTGTGATATACTGGCTTACCGGCCGCAGTGGGATTTTGGGAAAAAAAACCTGACCAGTCAATTTCTTCCAATTCATTCGTGCATTTTCAGTCATGGCAAAATCATTAATATATCATGTTTTGGACAGATTTGAGGTAAACTAAATGTTGCAATCAGGTCAGTTTAGTTCCCCTTTGGCAGTAGCCCTAACTTAGGCACTTCTACTTCCCATCCTGCACTAATCTTTTTTTTCTTTTTTTGAGAGTCACGTCGGATAGAGTATTAGCGTGCAGAAAAAAGTGATAGTGGCAATGTTTGACTAAGAAAAGTCACTTAAAGTGATAGTTCTTTATTTTTCCCTGCTCGCGGGGAGGAAAAGCTGCCAAAATTTGGACTTTTCCCTAACCGCGGTGAGGAAAAAAGTAAAAAGTTTTCTATGGTGAGTGGCATGCAAGATACCTGGTAAAATTTGGTGTTGTCATTTTATTTCTGGGCACAGTGCATTGATTAGCCGAAAACGGCATGGGAGACCGACTTCTAGTGAGTAAAAATTTTATAATTAAGATTTAGAATTTTTGCAATTTTTCTGACAAAATGTGGTTTAATTTCGTTAAATAAGAAACTCTACTTTAATAAAAACTACTAACAAAGAAAGCAAAACCAATAAAACTTACATGCAGGGTAACACAAAGGATGGAAGTAAATTTGATTTCTCTCCAAGGTGAAGGGAATTCATGGTTATCTTAAGTATAGAATTTTTTTGTTTTGGACCATTTACTAGGCCGTTTTGGCACTGTAACTGTAAGCTAAAATAGTCCGTGAACAACCAATCATATTAAAGGTAACTGAGAGATAACAGAATTAGGTGTCCTACGAGAATTGTTGGGTCTATGCCATAAATTGCACTATGATTTCTAGGGGTCTCCGTGCGCACATTATTACGTGATGACTATTTTTTGACGTATGCGAAAACTATTGAAATGTTACCAGTCGCGGGTTTGCAAAGTGAAGGTGAAAGCTGCTGTGACAATGACGATTCATGTTCTCGGTTGTCGCTGATTAACATGACTGTAGACTTATTTTTTTTACCGTTTTAACCTGGACGTTTTAACAACAAGTCGAAGCTAACACTGTAAAAACGAGTCTGCAGTCATTGAATTATTTTTCTTCTCTTCGCTGGAATTTATCCTCTCGAGGTAAAGTGCCTCATTCCAAATCGAGAAAACGGACGGACTGATAATTTAATATGACAAAGGCAAATGGGGATGATTGAAAGAGATATTCATTTGCGCCTAAAAATATATATGATACCCTTGGCTACCACAAAAAAACAAATTGATAGAACTCTTGCTAAATCTCATTAAAAAAAAATTAACAAGACATTGCTGTTATCTTACCCTGGGTGCCAGAGGTAAAGCTCGCTGTCAGATCTAGAAAAACACTGTACTGAGGGAATAATAGGAAATGCAATCGGCTCTCGGCCTCACGCTCGCTTTCCAGCCATCGATTCAAAATTGCTCTAAAATCGCCAGGTTGCCCCTAGTTCCAGGACACTTTTGTCCCCGTCTTTTTTGAAGTGCACCCGTTCAACACGCCCCCTTGTCGGCTCAATTTACAGTGATTCTTACTTTTTAAAATATAAATAAATAGAAATAGAATACCAATGGGCATTCACGAGTTGACCGAAAGGCATTTTATAAAAAATAGTTTTGAAATTTTAAATTACCTTTACAGTTGACACTAAAATATTTTTTGTTTCTGCAGTTTGCTATGGACCAATTTGATGGGTCGCACTCTAGGATCGATTTTTCATCCCCAGAACATTTGACACCATGTAGCGTTGTTTCGGTTGTTCCGTGTGCTTGAGCATAGTATCGAAGAACGCCAACAAAACCAAGATCCCGGCACACCAGGCTGGCGTAAGTGAACTTGTTTTCAATCGAATTGTCACATACTCTTACCCATTTCCCTGTATAGTATACCTCCACGCGGCCAGAGGTATCATTTCCACCAAAAATTCGAATAGCACGTTTGCACTCGACAGATGAATCGTCGCTATGGTCACAACTATGGGTACCCCAGCCATTGTGAGGACAATGTACGAGGTAATTTTCGAAGGCCAAGCACTGAACGTTATCAAGCCATATCTTCCCTGTTCCCTCACTGTAATTAGCCCCACGTTGTACGGAAACAGCACCAGGGAACCCAAGCTGCCGACACACCACGTTAGCATCATTCATATTCCAGGAATTGTCACACACGGTACCCCAGGTACCGTTGTAATAAACTTCAATCCGGCCGGCAAACGGTGTTCCACCAGCCAAGCGAATTGATCCAAACTGTAGAACTACAAATACATACAAATTTTGCATAAGATATTTGTTTGATAATCTCGTAAAACCCTTGTTAGCATTATAAACCGGCGCTGTGGAACTTTTTTACAAAGGCTTTGTGCGGTTGGGAAAAGATAGATATTATACCTATCTATAACAGTGTTCAGCCCCAAACAAGTTGAAATTGACAACAAAGGGCATCAAAACTTTTGTCATTAAAAGTATTTTTTACCATGCAGAAATGCTAAGGAAACGGTCGTTTAACACGCGGTTTATGTGGGAAGGATGCGGAATGTTTGTAAAACAACTCAACAATTTAAAATTGATCCCCCAGAAAGTATGAATGTTTTTAATAGTTCGTGTTTCCATTTCGAGACCGCCATTTGTGGTACGGACTGTATACAATGTCACTCGGTGTCGTTGCTTACAAGTAAACCTTTGTAGGGTGATACCCAGAAACTTTTCTGGAGAGATAAGAGTTCCTAAGGGGATTGTGGGGTGTGTCCCATGGGAAAACTTGAAATTTGGATTTTCCTGCGTTTCGGAGTGGTGTTAGCACAAACTTACCGTTTGAGAATGACTTTGAATTTTTAAAAAATCACATTGTATTGTCTAGGCGCAGAAGACGTGAGACGAATAACATCGCTCTACGAAAAAGGAATTGACTGAAAAAAAATTACTTGGTCCAAACAACTGCGTACATGCACCCGAACGTTTCAAACGATAAAGTTATCCGAGAATGCAGTTTGTATGTTTTACAGGCAGATACAAAAAGAAAATGGGGCAGTGGAAAGCGGACATTAAACAATTTGTCTTTTCGCATCCATCCTTTTGTCATTTTGAAAATAGCACCAACAATGCTGGCCCCCTCTCTGCAGATAATAAACGATTAATTAGAAGCATTAAATGGTTTATTTGGATATAATATTTCCTTTCAATAAATCTTGTAAAAATTAACGAGTTGCTAGTTTTAGTTCAGTTCAGTTATCTTCTTCCCTGGTTAGAAATAAGGCTTCGCACCGACGCCATTCTAGGCGGTCCTTTGCTACCTTCTGTGCCTCGTTCCCTGTCATGCCCAATTTGTTTATTTCAGCCTGAAAGATTCTGCGCCAGGTTGTCTTTAGCCGTCCAGGCTTTCGTTCCTCCGGAAGAGTCAATTGAAGAGCTGTCTTTCGTACTCTCCCTTACCCCATTCTGACCACTTGTCCAAGCCATTTCAGGCGGCGGTGTTTTATTTCTAACACCACATTTCTTCAACCTGTAATTTTGTAGAGATCTTCATTGGACACTTTCTTGGGTCAGAAAATGCGGCATATTTTCGTAAGACAGTTATTGCAGAATGCGCTTATCCATATCTGCTTTGACCACGTTTCAGTACTCCGAGCCATAGAGAAATATAGACATTGCTGTTGTAGAGTCTTATCTTGGTCTTAAGGCTGTGTTGTCTTGACTTCCAAAATGACTGAAGTCGGGCGAATGCCCCACGAGCCTTGGCAAATCTTGCTTGAATGTACTTCTTAGCCCCGTTATCCTTGCTGATGAGCCTTCCCAGATAAATAGAATCTTTTACAAAGTCCAGTGGTTCACCGTTCACAGTGATAGGTGCAGAGTTGGTTGAGTTGATGCACATGACTTTTGTCTTCGGGGTATTGATGTTGAGATCTGCTTGCTTTGTGTATTTATTGAACCTGTCAGTTTTCTGCTGTAGGTGATCTCTCTTTGAGGAGAGGGCTGATAAATCTTCGGTGAAGTCTAAATCCTCTAGGTGGGATAGGAGGGTCGTCTGGGTTTGTCCGATGTGGTCTTGTGCATGATCCAGTCGATGATAACTAGGAATAAGACCGGAGAAAGGCCGGCTTGCCGTTCACCGATTTTAATGGGAACCATTCAGAGAGTGTATTGTTATCAATATTAACACTGCATTCAAAGTGGTTATAGAACAGGCAAATTAGTGTAATGATCTTATCAGGAATTCCATATGACTCCAAGATCTTCCAGAGTCTCCCTGTGTACGCTGTCGAAGGTCTTTCTAAAGTCTGTAAAGTTGACATACAAAGGGCATTCCACTCGATGCACTGTTTTATAACATTCCTCAGTGAAAATATCTGGTCAATACATCCTCTACCTTTCCTGAATCCGGCCTGATCTTGTCTTCGCTTGCTGTTGATGTAATGATTGATATCGATTAGTTGCATTGGAGAAGAACTCTTCAGAAGATCTCTCACCAAATGCATGCATGTCGTCATGGCGATGAGAGGGTTCTTGTTGGCTCTCAATTTATTTTATCTATTACGCCTTCTGAACGTTTTGAACGTTCTTCCACAGTCTAAACTCCAAACCAATGATGAGGTAGAGTTTTAACTCAACTCCTATGGGATATTTCAAACAGTGAATTGGATTTCTCGCCACATCTGGTGCAACTCAGCTCAAGCGTGTGAAAGGCCTAACAATAGTTCATTTAAATATTAGAAGTTTGATAAGGAATATTGAAGAACTTCGTAAGTTTGTTTACACGAATAAACTTGACCTCATAACTTTATCTGAAACCTGGCTGGACTCATCGATTTCGAACAAAGAAATTGCCATCGACAACTTTCGTTTAGAACGCCGCGATCGTTATAGAAATGGAGGCGGAACTGCAATTTATCTACACGAGCATTTGTCTTACGAACGCATGCCACTAGAAACTGACTATAATGATCTCGAAATGGTCATGTGCAGTATTAGTTTCCCTCGATCTCGGCCTCTTCTTATTGGTAGTGTTTATCGTCCACCAGATAACAATAAGCTCAGAATTATTTCTACTTGGAGATTTTAATTATGATGCCAAATCAACAAAGGGAAAGGCATTTGTCAGATCTCTGAGTGACATTGGCCTTAATCAACTGATTACAGATCCTACCCGTGTTACTGCCAACTCTTCTACAACTATTGACATAATTTTCACTAACTCCAGCCATCGGGTTACTGATTCTGGAGTTATTGATTTGTCTATGTCCGATCACTACATGATCTATTGCAATAGCACTTGCAAATTAACAAGAGCTAGACCCAAGGTGATCAACGTTTGCAGTTTTAAAGGATTTGACTCGTCGGCATTTGTTGCTGATCTCGAAAGTCAGCCTTGGGACACTGTTTACCTATTTGAAAATCCTGATGATGTTTGGTTTGCTGTAGAGACTTTTCTGAAAGATGTCGGAAACAGACATGCTCCATTGCGCACTCTTCGTGTACGTCGATCTCAGCCCCAGTGGATGTCGGACAAGATCAGACACTCAATGAAACATCGTGACTCTATGAAGCGCAAAGCTGTCAAAGACTGGGATTGTTATAAGAGCCTCAGAAATAAGGTCACTCGTCAAATTGAATTAGCCAAACGTGATTACTACAATACTATGCTTACTGAAAATGCCCATGATTCATCCAGATTATGGTCTGCCATAAGAAAGCGCATTCCTAAGAAGACCAACGCTATAGTGCAAGAAATTAAACTTGATCACGAGAGCTTCACGGACAATTCTGGAATAGCCAATTGTTTTAACAAGTTTTTTACATCACTGGATGCTCACCTTCGAACTACTTTATTGGCACCATCAATAACTAGGCATGATTCCTGTGTATCAAATAACAAGGACGTTCCAAATTTTACCTTTAAGGACGTCACAGTTGATTTTCTACGCAAAGAACTGATATTGTTACGCGTGAACAAGTCATCTGGTATTAAGGATATCCACACACGTTCCTCAAAGCTGGCACCAATGTCTTAACTTCTCCACTCACCTATATCTTCAACCTATCCTTACGATCAAGCCAAATACCGAAGTTATGGAAATCTCAATCGTCACACCTCTCCACATGGCTGGATCACTTTCAGACCCTACCAACTACAGACCTATTTCTGTACTTCCAGTTATAATGATGATTTTTGAGCGTGCAGTTCATAAGCAAGTCTATGACCACCTGACCACCAACAAGCTGCTCTCACCAAATCAGTCTGGCTTCAGACCTAGGCACTCTACCTGTACTGCACTCTTACACGTTCCTGATTTCATATTAAAGAACATTGATAACGGAAACCTCATTGGTGCATTATTTATTGACCTTAGGAAGGCTTTTGACCTGATTAACCATTCCATTCTAAAGGTCAAACTTTATAACGTCGGCATCAGAGAACATGCCCTGGACTGGTTTGTTAACTACCTTTCTCATAGAACTCAGTCTGTTACCATTAATGGAACTTTATCTGATACTTTGGATCTGTCACTAGGAGTACCACAGGGATCCGTTTTGGGACCATTACTTTTTATAATTTTTATTAATAACCTTCCAACTGTTATCCAACGATGCAAGGTAGTTATGTATGCCGACAATACCGCTCTTTTTATTGCAGATAAGGATGTGAAAATAATCGAATCTGTAATACAAGATGAACTCAATGTTCTCAGTAACTGGTTTACGGACAATGAGTTGATTGTGAACTGTACAAAAACCAAAATTATGCTTTTTGGTTCCAAGCAGCACCTTGTAAGATCAGATAAGCCTGTGCTATCACTATCTGGAACGTCTTTCAAACTTACTCAGTCTGTAAAGTACTTACGGTTATCTTTTGACTGTACTATGACATGGCATGACCATATTGATGCTATTATATCAAAAGTATCTAAAAGGCTAGGTCACCTACATGACACTCTTTTGCAACCACTCTATGAATACTGTGACACTATATGGTCAAACTCAGATAAGACATGCCTTGATAGACTACTTAGATTGCAGAAGAGGGGAGCCAGGATAATACTCAGAAAAAAGATCAGAGAAGAACACTCAGAACAACTATTTAGAGAATTAGGCTAGATTTCTCTAATTGACCGCTAGAATTTTCATACATGCCTAACAGTATTTAGATGCCTTAAAGGCTTTTGTCCACCTTATTTAAGGAATTTATTTTCCCTCAATTCAGATGTACACAATTATAGTACCAGTAGTAGATCTAATATCCGTATATACCTAAAATATCATCTAAATCTGGCTTTAGGTCATTCTCCTATTCAGCTGCCAAACTTTTTAAGTCTTAGTCCAGCAATCAAGACCTCAAATAACATTCATGCCTTTATCACCAATTATTGGTTGGAGTCAAGATATTAATGTAAACTTCATTTGAAACCTTTTCATTATAAATTTATATTGTATATATTTTAGTTGATTCACTATAATTGTATGTATAACGTAGTAGTTTTTAATATTATCTAATCTATTGTAGAATATCTGCATAGCTTCAATGCAAATAAGCGTTAACTTTTTTAATTATGTGCTTAATAAAGTTTTATTATTGTTATTACTATTATTGCTGGTGATGGAAAGAAGTGTGATGCCACGCCAACTGCCGCAGTTTTGTAGATTGCCTTTCTTTAGAAGCTTGACAATAAGGCCCTTGGCCCAATCACTATGAATGGTGTTACTATTCCAGATCGTGTTGAAAAGGTCAACCAACACAGATGTTGCGGAGTTAAAGTCTGACTGAAGCGTCTCAGCGTGGATTGAGTCAACGCCTAGTGCTTCTCTGACTTCAAAAACAGTGGGGGGATCGACGTCGATGTTAAGGATATCTTGCCGTGGTGAGTGACTTGCTGCTTCTTCTTTCTCTGGATGATTGAAAACTTCCTGGAAGTGTTGCATCCATCTTGCTGCCTGTTTGAGTTCAACAGACTATTGCACGGTTTCAGCCACCATCTTGAAAATGGGGTAACCAAATGCTGCTCGGTTACCAAGTTCTCACTTGTTTCTTTGTTGAATGTGGCGATGGATCTCGTGCGAGATGACAAAAGTCATGGGAAATGTACGATAGGATGTAATTTTATCTGCTCGATTTCACGCAGAAAACTCCTAAAGACTTTTTTAACAAAAATCCAAACTCAGAAAGCTGTCTTGATTCGTAAAAGGACATTTTCACATGCAAGTTTTAACTTATCGTGAGTGTACATGCTTCGATTCGTCTGTAGAGAACCTGCGGAATAACACAATTTTTCAGCAAAAAGTAGAATATATCTTTAATTCTTCAAGACTTGCAATTCGGAAATTGTAAAGCAATAGCTTAGCGGATTTAGTCACTCAAATAAAATTAATAATATCGTGCAAATTGACCGCTCGACTCACGAGCGAAGTTGTTGCAACTCGCTCGGTTTCAATTCGGCCTCCGGCTCTTTCTTCGCACGCTGTTGTCATGCCAATACCTTTCAGGAAAATTAAAAAAAACCCATCACATCTAAATTTGTTGTCATAAATATTGGTTTGGAGGGAAATTTGAAATGGGAGGGCACGATCAATGTTGTATGGGAGGTTGTAATAATGATAGACGATTCCCAGATGCATGGATACAAAGATCAAATGTCTTTAACCTTCAGTGGAATCGATTCCCAAAAGATCCAGTCAAAAGAAAAGCATGGACACTTGCTGTAAGTAAAGGGAACTTGATTTTGCTCCAGGGAATGAGATTTTGTATGTTTAAACCACTTTCCGGGTGCCAAGTCAACCTTTGCAGCCCCATCCCAACAAGTATGACAAGTCTCCCAAAAAGAGAAATCTTGTTGCGAGGAAACAATTTTCCTTTGCCTGAAAAACATCTGAAAAGCTAGCAAAAGAGGAGCTTGTCAAAACATCCGATTATACTATCAATCCTATTGCAAAATGTGGTCCTGATTTTGTTTTTGAACAGTTGACCAGCGATTCTGATGCGCAGCTTTATACTGGTTTGCAGAATGCTGCAACATTCCAACTTCTATTTGGATGTAATGTAGAAAAAGCAGCACAAATGAACTATTGGAAAGGCCAAGTGGAATTGAGAAAAAATACCCATCATTCTCTGCACTTTTCTCTCTTTGTGACAATTCTAGCCACAGTGCATTTTCTCCCCTCAAGCGTGGCCCTAAACGCAAACTCTCTTTGGAGCAAGACCTTTTGGCTGTGCTTATGAGGCTCAGACTAGGCCTTTTGCTTAACGATATTGCATTTAGATTTCAAAAGGTTTCTCCCACTTTAATTAGCAGCGTTTTTACCACATGGATTAGATTTCTGACAAAAGAACTGTCATGGCTGATCATGTGGCCTTCAAAAGAACAAATCAATTTTCATTGCCTGAATCTTTCAGAAGGCTGCACCCCAAAGTGAGAGGAATTATTGATTGCACTGAGGTGTTTACAGAAACACCTTCCAATCTGAAACTTCAAGCAATCTTGTGGTCGGATTATAAACACAACACAACAATCAAATTTCTTGTTTGTATCACCCCAAATAGTGCTGTGTCATTCATTTCACCATGTTATGGGAGCAGGAAAAAAGACAAATGCATTGTGAGGGACTGTGGTTTTCTAAACTTAATTGAGCCTTTTGATAAAATTATGGCTGGCCGGGGATGCAAGATTAGGGATGACTTGTTAATGCGCCAAGCAAACTTGTCAATTACACCAAGTGTTGTTGGGGGCCCGCAAATATTATCTTCTGATGTGAAAATGACATCAAGAATTGCAAACTTGCGAATTTATGTGGAGCAATTTAGCTATTGGACGCATGAAGGTTTACAAGATTCTGCAGCATGAACTGCCAATTAAAATCTCTTTTCACTCTCATAATGATATTGTGAGAGTGTGTGGAACCCTGGTAAATTTTCGACCACCACTCTGTAGGTCATTGTACAAAGCAACATTTATTATTCACTGGGCAAGTGTAGGCCAAAAGTATATTTTTTAAAAATAAAAGATTTGTTTGGTTATGGCCTTGTCTGGCAGGACATTGACCAGCTGATACTTCAAGAAGTAAATGTACTGCAGAGGCTTTTAAAAATTGCTCTGAGTCACTAAAATGATCAGTATTTTAAAAGTGAAATAATTACATTATTACTTGACACTTCTCTGACTAAGTTTTTACATTTTCAAAAGGAAAGCCTTTTAGATCTTTAAAAAAGGTCTAACCCCTTTTAAAACTCTTTTGCCCCAGTAGCTATTGTGAATAATTATGGCACTGCTAAGATATCTTTTTCAAGTACTCTAATCTCCAAGTTATTAATTTTGTTGGGGAAAAAAACAAAAGAACCCTTTGTCAAAAATATTTCCTAAGAAATTTAATTTTCAACTAACAACAAATGGGTCTTGTACTGTCTGATAGCAACTGTAAGGAAAGGGTGGTACAGCTGGGAATCACAAAATATTACCTCTTCTGTTTTGACAACAAAGATATCAGATGTGTGGTTCCAAAAAAACAATACCCATGCCCCTCCAACGGAGCTGGAAAATCAGCCAAGATACTAGCTTCTCCCTTTTTCCAAAACGTTCCTGATGTATTTGTTGCACATAAAAATACTAAATACAGCCTCAGCTGTCACACATCAAAATCAGGCAAGATGGGCAGAGCCACTCTTGACCATCAGGGGACTGGAAATCCCAACAGACATGTAGTGGTACCAGTTGTCACACTGATTACAGCACAAACTATTCTGTTCAGGAGCAGTGGTTTCTGCCTCCTCAAGGATAACCTGCTCACATTGGGGGCAAAGGTAAAATGTCAGTAAAACCTAGTAAAACTCTAAGGACATAAGACTTGAAGAAAATATCTAAATTATTTAAAATTGATTGTCAATACCGTTTGTCAAAATAAATTTCTTCAATGAACAAGTTTTCTTTGGCGTAAACCACAAAGTACCCAAGTTCACATGGGTTTATTGCCATCAGGCCAATGATCTGGGAATAGTACTCGTACTCTTTCTTCAAGTGGATTTGTCCATTATTCATGACAAGGAAATCAGTGTTTTGCCACCCTTCAGCAACTATTTATTCGAATTGAGAAGGGACACTTGATCTCAACCACAAAAGTCCCATGGCAGTCACAAGTAAGAATTTAATCTGGCGAGGCAGCAATATAAGATTTCTCTTTCAACACAAATAAACCACATCTTCGTAGTTTGGGTTTCAGGTGGGTACACAAGGCTCTGGAATGGAAAGCAGTCAGGGCAGTGTTCTCATTATCCATCCCCCACTTGACTGCAGGAAGGGTGGACGAATCAGAGTCTTGATGGATTAATTCAGACATCTTTGGAGTTGTTTTAGGTTTTTTAGAACCTCTGCATTTTAAAATACCGTTGACTTTGGTCTGAATCTCTCTAAACTTGGAAGCAGTAACCCTTCCTTTCCTTTGCTCTTTCCAGTTTGTGTTGTCCGACTGTCCCCTGGTTTCTTTATCAATTCTTTCCTTCCGGCTATCATTTATTTGGCAAGTTTCAAGAAACTCACTGGTTTCCTCCTGTTCTGAAATATTTGGTATGCTTTCTGCTGACTCGAAAAGAACTGCTGAAGGATTGATTGATCTATATCCATCAAGAAAGTTTTGTTTGTCAGGCTTAGTAATTTTTCTGTGGAAGGGTTTTCTTGGATCAAATTTCATCCACGGATCTGTTATTATGCCTTCACCATCCAGCCTTTCAGCAGTCCTTTTATCTTTTCTAATCGAGAGACTCATAATCTTATATGGATCCACATTTTTATTTTATTTTCTGGTTCCATAAGCAAGGTAAAGATGTACATGATGGGCTGGTGTAACCCTGTGAATAAGCATAATCCATTTTGTACAATGTGGCAATTATATGGTTACAGCACTCACTAGTTCCTGCTATGCATGAACAACAGCCACAAATGATATTACCATCATTGTAAAGGCAAATCGAGCGTTCTCGAAATTCATCTCAAATCCGCTGAGAGGGGGTGAATCTACACTTGAACACCAATCTATTTCCATCAATTGTTGACATCAAGATTGTATCAATAAAGTTGCTTCTCCAATGAGAAAAAGTTTTTTCGTATAATCAGAGTCGACAGGTTTGATTCTCAAAATATAAGAAACGATTTTTCCTAAATCAACATCTGGCCACTTAAAAATATCATCCACGAAGTTACAGTCTGGTATAGCCGTTGGGTCTTGGTGCCTCTTCTTCCAAACGCTTCTTGTACTCATTGGCAAGACTTGCAGAATGCTGGGTTTGATTAATTTTTAGTGGAAGATTTTGCTCCCAAGTGAAAATACCCGTGCCGCTAGCTCTGCTTTACGATCAGAGGTTGATAGTCCTCTCAATGACAAGAAATCAATCAGAGAACCCAAGGTCATGGATAAAAACTCATCGTACATACTCATTTTTTCAAATTTTCCTGCAAAGAAAACATAACAAGATCGGGTTTTGTCTAGTTTCCTGAAAGGGATTGGCATGGCAACAGCGTGCGAAGAAACAGCCGGAGGTCGAAACGAATGGAAACCGAGCGAGTTGCAGCAACTTCGCTCGTGAGTCGAGCGGTCAATTTGCACGATAGTATTAATTGTAAGTCTTGAAGAATTTAAGATATATTCTACTTTTTGCTGAAAAATTGTGTTATTCTGCAGCTTCTTTAAAGCCAAATTGAAGCACGTGCACTCACGATAAGTTAAAACTTGCATGTGGAAACGTCCTTTTACAAGTCGAGACAGCTTTCTGAGTTTAGATTTTTGTTAAAAAAGTCTTTAGGAGTTTTCTGGGTGAAATTGAGGAGATAAAGTTACGTCTTACCGTACATTTTCCATGATTTTGTCGTCATGCATGAGATCCATCGCCACATTAAACAAAGAAACATAGTAACGCTTTTCCACGGGCGTCGAGGGAGGATTAAGGGTCCACGATGTAATAAATAACCGAACCCGAACCCGAACCCTAACGCTAACCACTTTTTAATGCATAGTGGACTGTTCCTTCCTCGACGCCCGTGGAAAAGCGTCACCCAAAGAAACAAGTGAGAACTTGGTAACCGCACAGCATTTGGTTGCCCCATTTTCAAGATGGTGGCCAAAACCGTGCAATGGTATATTGTTAGAGCAAACCGTCTTTACCTCTGACTGGAGATGACTGCTTGGTGTTACTTCCACAAAGTTGTTTGGTGATCTTGCAAACAAACTTAAACGACTCCCATCTCTCCTCTTGCTGCAGCGAGCTCGGCTTCGCAAGCCGTGAGCGATAAATGACCGATTGTCCTTCCTGGCACTACTTTTCACCTCTTTATATTTGGATTTATATGCCTGTTCGGCCTGTTTTTGTGTCCTTGGTGACTTGGCGCTCAGCATCTCCAGATGATCGGCTCTTGCGTACTAGGAATGCCTGACTGAATTGATCATATGGCATTATCCCAGAAAACCGCGCACGCACAAACGAGTCTGAAAATGGCCGCCATTTTAAATTTCAGTCGTTGGTTTTAAAATAGTTCTAAGTACTATCAAAACTCATTATCTTTGAATGCATTTATCAGCTAAAGTTGTCGATGGGCTAAAAAGCAACTTCTTTATCGAATGTAATTGCCAGAAATTGTCTGTTTAATATTTCCATTTACGGAATTCGTTTCTTTAAAAAAACAAGAATCAGCAGCGATCATTACTAATCCCACAGTGTGTTCTGGGATGGCGCCTTTTCGGCAGACCTAAAAGCGCGCACTGATTGGCTAACTCTAAGCCCTTTCAGTTGCTTTCGTTCATCTATTTTCCGCCATATATCAGGTGTTAACCATTTAGTTAGTAGCTAGTTCAGTGGTAAATAATAAAATAATTGATGGTTTAAACAAAAAATAATCAAATCTAAGAAATCTGATATTGTGTATAGAATCTGAAACTGGCGTCAAATAAAGTATTTATAACCTGTATACGGATTTACTGTTAATAATTGGATCTCTGAAAATATTCGTACGAAAGTGAACAAGGTAAAAGCTGGTTTACCTCAAAAATCATGTAGTTGGGCTGCAGAAGCGAAAGTTCGATTTACTATTTAGTTGGTCTATGGGGGTAGATTGAAGTATTTAAACAGTTCACAAATGCTCTTATTAAAACAAGGTTTTACAAAATGATCTTATCATAGTTGAAAGGAAGCCAAACAAATCGAGAAAGTAAGACTTGGAATTGATAAACCCGTAATAACACACCAACAAAAAATACTGGACTTTGATTGGCTAATTTATCGCGTATTTTCTTTAATCTGTGTAATTAAATCCTTAAGAGCACATGTCCCATTAAAATATTATTTTGCACTGTCACCCGGGAACTTTGCTTGCAGAATTCCGGAAACCAGCAAGGAAAATTTCCGTAAAATTGTTGTATTTTTCTTACATGAAAACTTTCACAAAACTCAAAGAATAGCCCTTATTCATGATGACGTCACGAGATATTTTTGGGCATCAAAGTGAGGCTTGGTGGTGAAGTTCTTTGCGCGGTCGCGGGGGTTTTGATTGTGAGGCATCACTACAGAAGAAAACACTTCCAATACAGTCGGAAAATATACAAACTCCAACCAAATTCACTGCACTTCGCTGTACTTAGCAACTGAGTATCACCGCCAAGCCTCCTTTTGGTGAACAAAAACACTATGTGACGTCACCATTAATGGCTATTAAAATTTTGTTTGTAACCAATTTCCTCGCTCAAATCATTCACGCGTATAAAGTAAAATATTTACATACATTAGCGCGCACTCATGGCAGTCCTACAAGTAAAATGCAGAAAATTAGTCGTATTTTTTGTAGGTGTGGTGTTAACAGAAAACACTACCCCGGTTCTCAAAGAATTAATGAAAATACCATTCGTATTTGATGAAAGTAACAAATAACACAGGTCGTGTTTTCATATATGTTTTCTATTCGGACATGGGAAGTTATAGAAAATCACATTTGTGTGTACGAAGGGAATTTATGATCTAAACATTTTTAGGACATCTTTAGAAATTTAGGTCCTAATTTTTTTTAAATATGGTCATGGGAAGCCATAGAATAGTTGTGTTCGGAATTAAGATTTAAAACGTGTGTATAAACCCTGTATTATTTGAACAATAAAGGCTTTAAGAAAAAGTTTAAAACGCTATTCAACGAAAAGAGAAAGTATCTAGTTAGATAGATGGTCAGTTTAGGTAAGTTTACAAAGCTGTCTACTAAGGCTGAATTGCGTAAAATTTATAACATATGAATATAAAAGGTTGTAATACTACTTGTAAACGTAGTAAGCATAATAATAATAATAGTAATAAGTTTTGTTGTCATTGGATTGTTAATATTTGTGCCGCTGATAGTATTTAGAGAGAGAGAGAGTTCTTTAATAATAATAATAATAACGATAATAACAATAACAATAATAATATTTCATCTGGAAAACTCCACTTACCTAGGTGATTTTCAGGGAGCTTCAGAATTTAATATACAAATATATGAAGCATTTTGCATTGCTAAGGGCCCTTTTATAAACACATGCTTCATGATGATTTGAATTATTGCAAATATGTGATT
Organism: Bergia sp. 'catenularis'; assembly: GCA_025434825.1. Taxonomy (NCBI): domain Eukaryota; kingdom Metazoa; phylum Cnidaria; class Anthozoa; order Zoantharia; family Parazoanthidae; genus Bergia; species Bergia sp. 'catenularis'. Next base: position 19,189 of record JANRMR010190377.1, read on the forward strand.
TCTGCTGACAGGAGTCTCTTTCTTACTGTGAAAGTGTGAACAGAATGCCATTCTGAGATCTTTTTCCCAGTATTTCCACCAAACCAACCAATTGTGATATATTGGCTTACCGGCCGCAGTGGGATTTTGAAAAACATGACCAGTTAATTGCTTCAAGTTCATTTGTGCATTTTCAGTCATGGCAAAATCACATCAAGTTTTGGACAGATTTGTGACAAAAAAGTTGTTGCAACCAGGTCTACTTAGAATTCTGACTTGCTTTCTGTGTTCAGAAAGTGTCAGTTTTGTTTCACTTTGGCGGTAACCCAAACTTGGACACTTTCCCCTCCTCTCCTATACTTAATCGTCTCTTTTTACTAATTCTTTTAGAGTGAAAGTCACGTCAGTTAAAGCATTTGAGCATGGAGAACTGAAAAAATTGACAGTGGCAACGTTTGACTAGGAAAAGTCCCTGAAAGTGATAAGGCCTCATTTGTCCTTGCTTGCGGAGAGGAAAAGCTGCCAAACTAACTTGGACTTTCCCCTTACCGAGGTGAGAAAAAATGTGTGAAGTTTTCTTTGGTGAGTGGCGTATAAATAGTAGGCAAACGTTGGTGTTGTCATTTCATTTCCGGGCACAGTGCACTGATCAGTGGCTGAAAGCGGGATGACTGGACGCGCCATTGAAAAGTGGGCGTCGGCCGGCCCCAAGTATAACTGGGGCAGTAAATGGATTCTTCTGGCTTCGTTTGGTGTTTGGAGTTCAATTCTATGCACAGTGCACTAACTGGCTGAAAGCAGCTTGGCTGGTCACGCCTTTGAAAAGTGGGCGTCGGTCAGGCTGACAGTATAATGGGAGTTTAAAAATAAGCTTTTCTGGCTGCCTGACTGCATGGCTTCAAAAATGGACTTTTCTGGCTTTTTTTGACTCTAATCAGGGTTCAAAATGGCCTTTTCTTGCCTTTTTTGGTATTCTTAATTTACAAAATAGACTTTTTCTCTTATATGATGATGTAGTGATGGGAACCCTGTGTCCTAATGGTTACAGATTCCTACACGTTCCGTGGCCTCAGGGTAGAGGTGGAGGCGTTGGACTTCTATTCAAGGACGGCCTCGAGATCAACTCCTCTGTCTGCGACACCTTTAAAACATTTGAACTGATGGATGTCCGTCTCAGAAGTCTAGAGTGTATTCGAATTCTGATAATTTATTACCCGCCTGACAGTGCCCCCTGTGCTCCCTTCTACGAGGAATATTATTATTGTTATGTCTTAGTACAGTTGAGGCTCAAAATGGGATTTTGGTAGCAAACACTAAAATTTTGTAGCTAAAGCTGCAGTTTTAATTCTTTTCGGTTGTGATGAAGCATTGCTTTTACAAAAGAAAAGATCAAATAATAAAATTGTCAAAGAATAGCAATATAATATTAATAGCCTAGAATGACAATGTTAACATATTTCCACAGTAAAACTGAGATTTTTGTAAGGCAAAACTACATATTTTCAATATACTAAATTATCATGAAGTATGTTCTTATAAAAGGACTATTTCAGTTAAAACTGAAAAAGGGAAAAGCAAAACACTTAAAAATTGGAAGTACTTTGCCAAAGGGTTATATTTACAATTATTTAGATAAACCTATTTAGACATAAAATTATTTAGATTAGATTCATATTCTCAGTTTAATTGATAGGGAGTTTTATTCAGATACGGCATGATATGTAAAGTGTGATAGCCTCGTTGGCGGAAGGTCCTCATGATCTACAAGGTGGCAGCAGATCTACAAGTAAGCTGCCAGAATTGGTACTAGTATTCCTTTTATAATTGTCTGTTTGTCTTGAAAATCTTTGCCTGGTGGAAAGGGTTTATTTTTCAATGGAGACATATCATTTTATTTGTTTCAAGAAGGAAGCCATGTTTGGGATTTTTGCTTTCAGTTTACATATACAAATACACTGAATATTTAGCGAAACGTTTGCGAAAGCCATACAGACATTTTTAATACTGTGTCAAATTTCAATCTGAGATTATCCAAATTGTATATAGCGTTATTATTGCCGACACATTTTATCAAGTGTAGTCAGCCCTCCAATGATTTCCAGAATCTTTGTATCTTGCCACTTCCAAAAGATGCACAACAGAGTATTGGTATCTTATTTCATTTGACAATAGGCGCATACGTTAGAACCCCAATGTTATACAAATAAACATTTCATATTTGTCAAAATTATTCCGTGTACAAACGACTTAAGTAGGTGGCTTCAGTTAAAGCATTCAAAATAACTTTAATTATTAGAATAATTATCTTTAAATGTTTGGATTCGTTACAAAGCTAAAAATTGGTAATAAAAAAAAGCAGTTCACAATGTCTTGAAAAGGACTCTTTTATAACTGCTTTGCTATTCCAGGCTCAAAAGAATTTTTTTTTCATGCTTGCATAACTTACCTTTGATAATTGCCCTGAAACCTTTGTAGTTATTAGTTCCGTCTGACATAAACCTCAAATATAATTGATGTGAAGTGCTAAAAACTGGTGGCGGAATAGAATCTCCACTGTATTGCCCAATCAGCTTCGAGGAAACTGGTGATCCACCTTCATAAACGTAAAGGAAATCACTGCCCTTCTCCGTGTGAAACGTCTTGAAGATCAAACTGATACGTTCAGGGGAGGATATGATCCAATAACAATCTGTGTTGTGGCTGTAACTTTGGGGATAGTTTGGTGAAAGGAGAGTTCCTTCTCTACTTGTGTTCCACTGTTTACCACAAGAGCTTTGTATGGTGATGGTAGCAGCTTGATTTTGAAAGAAACACACGTTAGGCGAACGATGCATTTCCGTTTTGCCTTTCGGTTCAACAGATACTCATATTCGTGAAAAACTACTTGATTCTGATTGGCTAAGAGCAGTGTAATTACTTTGTAATTCTGTGCAAAAATGTGTAATTCTATGCAATTACAACTACAAAAAATACAATCTGATTGGCTTAGAAACAATGTTATTCAAAATAAACTAATCACACACGACAACAAAGTGGCGTGATCTGAGGTTCTACGCATGGCGTGATAACAAACCGTCCGCTTGGCGCACTCGATTGTTTTTTTCCTCGCGAAGCTGCTAATTGTAAATTCGTATGAATTAGTTTACAATTTTTTCATGTATATGATTGACCAGTTGTCAAGCGGCTCGTGCAATTTGAAATTTATGAAAAACTCACTCGTGCAAATTAATTCCAAATTGAACTCGAAACCATATGCTACTAACTGGAGTGGTAGATTCTCACTTTATGTTTCTACCGCTACTGTTTTTAAATGTGTTTTAGAACTTGAACTTATTGCGCTAGGGGTGTCGTAGGACCAAGAGTGTTCCAACTTTGTTTTAGGTTATCAGCGTTATAACCGCAGGATTGCATTAGGGTAACAAAAGGATAGAAGCAAAGAAAATGAAAAATTTTAGCGCACCATACAAGGCTACGTTTCCCAGTCGTTTCTGTTATCGACATATTCTTTTAATAGTTCGGAAGCACAACTTGATAATGCGAGCTAAAATGTTTCAGTGCTTAATACAGCATGTTTCTATCTTCCTCAACAATTGTTTAGGGTTGACGTTAGACAGCAGGAAGGTCAACGCCACTCTACAACTCAAGAGAATATTGTTCGGGTGTCAAATTGAAAGAATGAAAGTTTCATATTCAATCATTCGGGGACAAAGAAACAATAGTTGGAAATCGATTGTTGTGCATACCAAGAAACACTCAGTAGTTGTAGTATTATATACATTTGTCACAAATTCTATGTCAATCTAAAACATAAATGACCGGCAGAAAAAAAATAATGGTAATTGAACTGATTGGAGTGCAGTTTGTACTGAAAACACCACCCGTTCGAGAAGAATTAATGGAAAATACCACGAATATTTTATGAAAGTGACAGTGATACCACGAGTGCGAAGCACTCACACAAATAACTTCAATTTGGTCAAACGACGCGTGATTGTTCCCAAAATGGACTCGGTCCAATTTGATTACCTATAAAATTCATACGCGCGATTTCGATTTGAAGTCACAACTACTGAAGATTTTAGACCAAAATTGCATGACATGACGCTCCAATACCAAATAATTATATCTGTTTTGAAATCAACCAAAGTTTTGAGTTGTGTCAATCATTCTCTGTAGTTTGCAGCAAGTACATGCCACAATTTCCACACGTTGTGCATTTATTTCTTGCTGTGCTGTGATTTGTTGTTTCAACCTTTTCTGTTTTGTGATTGGTTGTTCATAACAGTGCGATTATAAACTCAAAACAGTGTAATAACAGTCTCAAAACAGTGCTAACTACATGTAATGTAACTTTTTTACTACATTCACTTAGTTAGAAATTGTATGCATGCATATATAAAAGTACAAGTTTTAATTTGGTAGTAAAGTTATGAGAAAAAGATTCAACTTTTGGCATTCTTCAGACATTTGAGTTATGGGTAATTCTTGAGATTAGAAAACATCTCTATTCCTGCAAGCGATAAATGTATTTTATCTACCTTTCTGAAACTATAAACTTTTATAGCCGCTGAACTATTTTTTTGTTGTTTAACCATTTCTTTATCAAACAAATTAACAAGGATAGTGTTTGTTTCCAACTTCCAAATATTAAAAGAAATCTGACATTAAACGATATTCCCAAAAGAAAAAGTGTTTGCTCAATACAGTTACGAAAGACCTGGAGGGTTGAGGCTTATTTAAAATTTAACCATTTTTTGATCATACGGATAAATATCAAAATAAACGTTGTAATGTCAACCTTAAAATTTTTACATAGCCTTGATTCGTGTTGTTAACAAACTATCTTACGGAAACATTCTAAGAATTCATGTGAAAATTTGCCACTTACTCTTACAGCTGCTTTTGCCATCTCCAAAATACCCCGGATTGCAAAGGCATCTGAAGGTATCCATATCTTTGGCACAGAAGGCATTCGTGTGACATTCAGAAGTCTTACTGCATTTGTTTTCAGCTGTAAGAAATGAGTATTCAGTAATTTTGTGTGGGTCGTGACTAAAACTACACACAAGTGAAACACAAGCGAACACAAGTAAAAAGTAGAAAGTAACAATAATTAAAATAATAATAAAAATAACAATTATTCAATAAGTTATAAAAAAATTACAAGAATAATTTTAACAAACAATACAATATCAGCATGAATATTTCCACACCGAATGAAAACGTAATTTGATGCGGTTCTTTTACCGTAATGCTTACTTAAACTCCATTCTCAAACAAACGTTCACTCTAAATTTCTCCTGGAAAAGTGAATTTATCCATATGATCTGTACGGGAACCTATCATTTCATAAGAAAACGACATCGACAAGTTAGCTAAATTCAAAACAATTCCTCACTGATAAAGCCAATTTTTTAATAGACTTTAAAGATCCTGTCTTTCTGACTCGTTTTCACCTGTAGCTAGTTTATGCATGATATAAGAGCTACTCTTGGTTCATTTAATTTTCTAAAAACTATAAAGTGCAGATCTGCGGTAGCAGGTCGTTAATTCCATAGAATCCGTGTATATCAAGTGACATACGTCATATATTAGCCGTTTGGTTGGAAAAGAATTGCAGAGCCAATCATTTCGTGATAGTTCTTGACAATCTTTCTTGTCTAAGAGTCACAAAAGAATGTATCTCAGTGTTCAGACCCAACTTATTACAACAAAAGATTAGTATGGTGAGTGAAAAAAACAATGAAACATCATCATTTTAATTTCGGTCTTTTTCAGCAGCTTATGAAGAAACCAAAAATTTGTCTAATTTTGATAACTGAGAGAAACTGGTTGGAACATATCACACCGTTTCCTTTCTTACATCCGTGTTTGAAGCCCTGAACTGTAGATTTGTGTATCCGAATGAATAGGAACTTGCTCTTGTGCAGCGAAGCTATTAATATTCAAGCCATATTTTGAAAGGTTTTATGTTTTTATTTGGAAGGACGTAGGACGCAGTCCGTTGCTTTACATTGACATAGGGACAGCACAATAGAAAACATTTTATGAAATATTTGCAGCAAAATCGAGACTCACATTAATTATTGACACCAAAATTCGCGCAGCCTTGCGATGTTTTGCCTGCCAAAAGTATAGTCCTCAATTATATCCATGAGTCATGACATTCATAAAATGTTTTATTCCTCCTTCCATTAATGAGATCCCTTCAAAAAAGAGGAAGGTTATTCCATCTATTCTACTCCTTAAGGGTTGTGCATTTATTGGGTTAATTCTCTGTAATCTTACCAAATGTAGGAGACGTAACTTTACCACTCGTAGATACTGGGGATGATGGACCCTCAGTGATAGGGGTAAGCGAAGGTGTCTTCTTGGTTGGTGGCAGGATTGTTGTCGTAGACTGGTTAGGTAAGGGGTTTTGAACTGTTAGAAGATAATAGATGAATTGTCATTATTACAACAACACAAATGTACGAATGCAAATAAAAGCTTAAATAAAATGTTAAGCTGGAGCTGAAAATATGAAATTGTCCTCTATTTTGTTGTTCATGCGTTTGTTAACCTCCCTTTTCGCATTTCTTTAGTGTGTGACCCTCCCCCTTTTCCGTCTCCTTCCACCTGCTAATTGGTAATCATTCATTAAACGATAGAAGGTGTGCAGCCAAGTTGCCTGAAGCTATAAATGATTTAACTTTTAAAATTTCACATGTACAAATAACCTTTCTGACTCACAATATTCAGGGGCGTAAGCAGACTTCAAGATATTTGCAGGCCCGGTGAAACCGAAACGAGCGTCCAGGGCAATCCGCGAAAATTTTAAAAAATGGAACTCTTAAAGTCACATTTCAAAGCTTTGCTACACTTTTTTCATACCGGCTTTGGCAGGGTGTTAAACAATAGATTTTAAATTCTTACAATGACTTAAGTAAAATCTTATTTGCAAATTCTCTTTCAACTTTCTTTTTTGCTGTCAAAAATATTTGCAGGCCTGAGCCTGCAGGCCTATAGGCTCCGTACGCAATTGGTGGTTTTTATATTAGCTGGAACAACATCTGCAGTGTGGCAATGAAATTGATTTCGGTAGTTTTGAAAAACATAAAAAATATATTCATATATTATATGCAGGATTCGTACGCCACTTGGAAAACCTTGAGTTCCTTGAATTTTGTGAATGTTCAGTCAGGGACTACGATTCCATCCTTAAAAATGGAGGGTTTTCGATTTGAGTCCTTGAAAAAACCCTTGAATTTTCAGTTTTAAGATTTGGCAAGCAAATTTGGTCTCGGCTAGTTGCAAATAAATTATTTGACTCCTGCTTATTGTCATGCTAAATAATCTAATCTAACATATATACAATTATATAGCGCTCTTTTCTAAAAGATCAAAAACGCTTTACAAATCATGAAATGTACTAAAAGTATTATAAAAATGTACTAATAAAATACTAATCCGACCTAATGCATATACAAAAATTAAAAATATGAGTGAAAATATGCATATTGCAGATTCTAAATTCTCTAATTAGTTAATAGAATTGTTTTCTAAAGAGAAAAGATTTAAGGAAAAAGTCTTTGAATTTTACCATGATTGTGGGAGAAAAACCCTGTATACGCCTTCAGAAAAGTACAATTTTTATGATGTGCTGCAGATAGTTTATTTTATCACCTTAACTGAGATGTGTAGGAGACTAAAATAATGTTTAGTAATGCAGTTCTTGTCGCGCTTCGTTGCCTCACGTTCGCGAATGAAACTGTTATTAAAACCTGTTGTTCTTATAAGTATGACTCCTAATATTTGATTATCTTTAGCAAAGCTAGCATTATAAAACCATAAAACGTAAAACCAATTTAGTCCTGTGAAGACTTGAGAAATTTTTCCACTTGAAATTATGGTATAACAATCTCTCTTAGATTCCATCAGACCAAAGAGACAAAAATTTTATTTACCAACAAACGAAAGTGTAAGAATACCTTCAAGCTTATTAAATGTGACTGATACATACAGTGTGTCAAACAAAATCCGTTTGTGCGTTGCTACATTTCACAATGAATTTGAAACTTGAACTTAGAAACTGTCAAGGGTAGATCTATAGTTCGACATGCCATAATTTATTCTTGTTTTCAGATGTTAAATCTGGTAAAACTGTTATAAAAACTCACCTTGTTTCATTTGTTTGTTGTGCTGCGGTCCGATTTTGCCTGCTATCAGTAGAATAACCAAAAGGAAAAGCCCCAAAAGCAAAATAAGAAACGAGATAAGAAAACAGAACAATCGGCTGCACATACAACATCTTGGGTCGCCAAGAAGATGGGTGTTACTGATCTGTGCATTTCTGTGATGCCTCACAATGTTCTTCGTTGCACGGTCGCCACTTTCTGGTTCTTCTGGCTCGTCCGTGGTTGAGTGGGCAACAGGAGGTAAAAGTATTTCAGATCGGAAATGTCTGTCTCTGCTGACCATAGGCTCTGTAACGATTTCTCTTCGACGGGGCGAAGCCATTCGCTGGAAGATGTTCGCACTGGCCATTGGAAGTTCCTGGTGAGTATTCTCATCATCTCCCAGTTTGTCGCTTTCAGATGTAATGTCATCGGGATTTGTCTGACAGCCTTGCTGTGGTTCCGTTGTATTCTCACGTTCTCGTACGCACGGGTTAAAAGCACGATTGTTATACGCCATTCTGAAGTAGCCCACTCTCAAAAAGTGTTCTTTACATCTTCCCGTACAATTTACGGTATTTAATGTCTTTGTCTTCTTTACCAATAATTGGTATTCCGTGAAGTTTGTCAGTCCACAAGAAACTCCATCAAAGCGTGATGCATTTTGACTGGTGACGTCAAGATACGAGGTCGAGATCCTTTGCTGTTTATGACATGTTAATGTTTCAGATAGTAATGATGTTTTCGTTCTCTAAACCTGATGCGTATGCATCTAGCTGAATTTTTTGGGGACGTGATAACAGACTGCTGCTAGTAGGAAGGTATGAGTATGCTTTCTGAATAAAGGGGATGAAAAGTCGCGTTAAATTGTTTCTAAAAGTTCTAAAAGTTTGCCATGATGTTAATGGCAAAGACAGTTATTAAAAATGCAAATAACCAGCAAAGGAAAAGTGTCCCTACTGTGTATTCAACGGGAGCTGCCTGTACTCAATGTATGGAGTTCTTTTCAAATATTGCTTTCAAATTCTAACCCTTATTTTTAAAGAGATACAATCAGCTTGGCATTTTTCCGGGGAAAGGGCTAATGGAGCAAATAGCAAAATAAATGCAACTTAGTTCAACGGACTGTGAATTGCACTCCAAAATTGCACCCAGTTATTTTGTGCCCTATGATTTAAAGAAATAAAGTAATTTTCAAAAGCGGAAGGTTGCTATTTGTATGAAATTTGTCATATCCTTGGTTCGAAGGTCTTAACATTACTTTCTTATTTAGTTTATAAGGTGTTAAAGGCTTAAAGGCTGTTCACACCAGAAGCTGATCAATCCATAGTTATAAACTGCTTCTATATAAGGTAGTGTGAAATTGGCGTAGACTTTTTAAGGCAAGTAATGAGACACTTATTGGATAATGGCGTAGTGGATCAGGAAAAGGTTGACAAGTAGTAGGGAATGCTACCTGAATCTGATTTCTATATTTACATTTTCTTGCATATAGTTGTTCATTGCTTTCAATTTCATGTTTTCTTTCTTTACATTGTGACCGATAGACTGCAATTTATGCCTTGCAGCAAAATATCCAGCTATTTTCAGCTTCACCGGGATCTGTCGTTTGGCTTTGTGAACATGTGCCAAATTTTTTAATCAACTTTTGTGTGCTTGACTTCGTTGACATACATTAGCCGCGGTTAACGTACCACATGCCAATTGTCGATTAAGTACCGTTTAGTTTCTCTTTATGTTCACTCGCCTGTTTTTTCCCGAACCTGCTCGACAACAAAACAAAGACACATGACATCAGTGATATATTTATTTTCAGTTTAAATTTAAACTGTTCCCTTTCAAATCTCTTAATCTGATTGGTTCTCTCACAGTTTTATAACCGCTGATATACAACGATAGCATCGATGTACTTTCGCAAGTGTGTGGCGACAATGATTTTATGTATGTATATACATTTACAATTTTGGTGCAAATTTGTTGAAAGAAAATATTTTTGATTCTTTTTATCAACAAACCATGACAAATTTATATTAAAGCATTTAGTACAATCGCTATTGTTTTCTTTGGGTGATCAAACTAAGTACTCATAGACTGAAAACGCCAGTTCGTGAGGTGAAAAAGTACAAAGTTGTAAGTTCCAAAAACTTTCACGTACTTTTGATAAGAAAATAGAATCTATATTGACAGAACTCTGAATAGCCTCAATACCAATGAAATTAAAATCTGATAGTTCATTGGTAGAATTTTTGAAATAAACCTCTACTTCGCACGTTCTTTTCTAGTTTTCATAGAAGAATTGTGATTTCTTAATTTGACCTTGAAGGCGGTACTGGTAGAGTCCACAATTATTGCACGTCTCAACGCTTCCATGTAGCCAAATAAATAATATTTCGGCCGTTACAATTGATGTTTTCTTTGATGGGGTAAGAACTTTTAGTTTTGGACTGGTAAAGTGGGTGCATACAATGCAGATAATTTTTGTAGAAATCGCACCTCTTACCACAATCAATAATTTCAATCTTTATTTTGTACCAGCCAAATTAATAATTACAAAATATACCTATTTTGCTTATAACAAAAATAAAAGGCATATGACGAAATTGAGTAGAAGCTGCCCGAAATTACCTAAAAGGTTACACATGTCGGGCGACTTAACAATTGTAATTAAACTACAAAAAGAACAGTGTATGGCAGGGATAAAGAAAAACAGCAAGCTCAAGCAAACAAAATAAATTACAGAAAAATAAAGACAAAATGAATGTGGAATAGATCTGTTATATAATTAATATGCTGTTATGGATGGATTATTATACACATTTTAAATCTTTTTGAATGCTGCAATGGTTGCAGCTTCTTATCAAATAACGCTTGCAAAACAGAGATAGTAACTGGGGCATCATTACCCATATCCATTTTGCTGAATTGTAAATGAAAAGTGCATAATTTAGGACGAAAAGCATCTGAGTATAAAAAAATCATGTCCTCCATTAGCACCGACATGCACAGATGACGGTTAAAGCGGCCCTTCAGAGTGTCGTTCTAGGCATCCCCGGTGATGGGTGGCTTTCTCTTTATAAAAATGACTAATTTTTTAAGATTTTTGGGGCGCCTATGCCGTGAGAAAAAAGTTCACTGAGTTGCTGAGAGGAATCAAGTAAAGACAAATGTTTGCGGTAATCGTGCCGATGTTGGGAAGACGCGGGTTTTAGTCTAAAGGATAAACGTTTTTGACCGGTTTTTAGATGTAGGTTCCTAGGACTTTCTTTTCCTTTCTAAAATTGTTTGGTCACTTGATTTGAATCGTAGCCTCTTTTTTCTAAAATATACCTAGTATTCAATGGATCCTTGTCTAATGCTTCATCGGTGCTACAATTTCTGCGTAAGCAGGAAGCAACCCCGAAAGGGATTGCTTTCGTATAGTGAGATAGGTGAACACTTCTAGGGTGTAAATATGGTTTAGTGGACTGGGGACTAGGCAAGATGACGAGCAGACTGTGTGCCTATGACATAATAAGAAATGGCGATCTAACAAAACCGTTTAAAGATTTTATCAGTGTGAAGAGTATGTAATACAAACATATAACTACAGTGCACTTCGATCACTGAGTTTTGCTGCGATTTCAAGTCGCAAGTGCTTGGCCATAGGGCGACGAAAGCGATCTTTTCGAGGCTCTGACTCGTCCGAAAGTGAATTATCACAGGAGAAGAAGATAGCAAAAATTAGCTGTAAAAATGCCACGTCGCCTGAAGGTAAAAACACGTTCTGCGAAGCGTGCCAAGATGTTAACGACTGCAATAGAAAGCTTAAAGACAGAGGTAAAAGAAGGACTTAGCAAAATACAGAACGAAATGGACACCTTCAAGTGTCAAGTTAAAGCCGATA
>JANRMR010190378.1:0-19859 GCA_025434825.1 Bergia sp. 'catenularis'
TTGATGGAGGTTTGTCTTGGAGTTTGTCACATTCTTTTGCGTTCCAGTATGGCGAATTTTGTACCACGTGATCTCCAGCTGCAAAGGGCCTATTGATACAGTGTTAGTTGTAAAGCCTAAGAATAAGATTCTTGTGAGACTTTGTATCGTACCGAACAAGTAGACGGCCTATTGTAGTATTAAATCAGCAAATGCCACATGAAGCATTATGTTTCAATCCCGTTCATAATCCAGTTTTATCAAACTTGAATTGTCCGAGCAATTTAGACTCGCTAGCGATTGCAAGCACTAATTTGAGATGAGATTAAGTTGTTCCTATAACTCTTGATTTTGCAAAAACCATTCCAACATGGATAAATTTAATTGTTTTAAGATCGATTACTCGCTGAGTCTGGTGATTTTGAATGTCTCTAGTGCGTGCAAAATTAGGGTCAGACACGGAATCACTGCGACCGGGTGCGACCAAACATTTTAGTTAGATATGAAACAAGCTCTTTGTGTATCAAATAATTTTTGATCTAGATTGACTTCATTTCGAGATATGATGGCTGAAAGACAAGCCACGGACTCGGCATAAAACAATATCCGGGAAAACCAAAGTGCATTTTCATGAGCTGTAAAACAAAGTTAAATTCTGCTCATCTTAAAACTTCTCATGGAGTTTCTCCAGCTATCTAGCTTACAATATGAGTCGTAAAGGTACGAATTCTAGCAAACGTTCATTTTTAAAACCGTATTTTAGTCCTTTCGTTTCCAAAGGCTCTGAAACATTTTATCAAAAATATGCATCAATTTTGTCTTATTGTGATTGGTTGTTTTACCACGTGATGAATGATCACCCTCCTCTGATTGACGGCAGAGGAACCACCCACCAGAATATTCAAGTACGTGTGGCTTTGTTTGAAATAAAACTTGATTGACGGCAGAGGAACCACTCACTAGAAGGCTCACGCAAGTTTGAAAGAAGACTTGATCAATGGCAGTCCAAACAAGTTTTAGACAAAATAGCAACGAAAACAGTGATAAATGAGAAACAAAGAACAACTGTACATAAATATGACCAAAACGTTTAAGTTCACCAGACGTTTTCGTCTGCTGGAGATCTTCAGAGTGATTTGCATGAGTAGTTCAGGGCCGGTTAGGGCAAATTTTAAATTAAATTTCTTTATCTAGGGATACAAATTCCAGTTTTTACAAAGTCTTGTTGAAACACTCGAATAATTTAATATAAGACAAACATGTCAGTCAAGACCAGCTATAAGGAAACAAATTTAATCACGGATTTAAGTCTTAACCCGGCCAACGCAAGGTAGATTCAGAGGATCGGGGATCAGAATCCACAGGGAGTCCAAATCCGCTCTGACACCGGGCCCAGGTGTTCAGTTTTTAAAATAACTAGTAAGTTTTCAATAGGAGTCTGCATCACTGAGGCGTAAAATTCTTACCACTTTCACTCGAATCTTCATCACTGACCACAAAACTATCCAAGCTTGGGGTTGAGATGCTCTCGGATTCCGCATCTGACAACTCGATGACACCGCCACTGAAAAACGCAAGATGTTTCTACTGTAAGTTTCTCAACTAAGGCCCATAAGGCATAAGAAATCGTTAAGTTATCATCCTTTTCATCAGCCGGTGGGCGGAATTTTTTTATTCTTGCTAAGAATACTTTTATATGGAACCTTTGTCTTCCATTGATGAACATACATTTATCAATTAAACACTCAGTACGTTCAATAAAACCTTTATTTCTAGGTACAAGGTAACAGTATAGAAAACATCACCGTGCGGGAAAAAGAACGAGGGGATTATGGAAGTGGCGATTTCTTCAAGCAGAGAAAGTTCCCGGATCGGTTTTAGTTGCAAATGTGCTATTAAGAATTTAATTGCACGGTATTGAGGAAAAATTCACGGTCAAGAAACCAATCAGAAACTATTATATTTGTAGGTGTGGTACTAAAACAGAAAATTGGAATTAAGGAACAAGAAAATCTTAACGTACTAGTAGTCGCTATGCGAGAACGGCGCCAATCGCTCTTGATTTTCAAATGCCAAAAAAATGATGCAGCCATGGGATTCCGATGTAGGTGGGGATGATAAACCAGTAGTTTATTTGTTGTATGGGACCTTAATAAAATGTATTTACAAATAAGTTACCCAGTTATTCAGAAAAAAATGGAAGTTACTATCCAAAAGACGAGTGTTAATAAGAAAGCTTTAGCACTGATTTCAAATATATACGGACAATTATTGCTACATGTCTCGTGAAATAGCAGAGCAACTTCACAGTCATGTATTTTCGTAAATAGACGATATTAACACATTTTGGTATATATGAACCGGGTTAGATTACACACTTTTTTTATAAGAACAATTTTATAAGAACGAAACTCGAAATTGCCCAAAAATTGAGAACAACCTAAGAACAATCGAGGCTCAGATTTGTCTAAAAATTAAGAACAACCTAAGAACAACGAGGCTCAGATTTGTCTAAAAATTAAGAACAACCTAAGAACAATCGAGGCTCAGATGCTCGGATTCCAACGCGATTTTTTTTTTCATGTTCTTGGAACAACAAATTACACAGTTCACCCAGGAACCAACGCAGATGTTGGGGTACAAATACGATACGTTTTACTGTTTTACACAGGAGAAGAGGAGAAGGTCTAGCGGAATAACTATAGCGGAGTGTTTGCTCTTTCATTCCTGGCCGAAAACAAATGCTCACATGTCACTCCTTCATTCTTGCTCTAGTTCAACTAGGATTAAACGAATATGTCTCAGAAAGAAGAAAACCAACCAACCTGTAAACTGCAGATGCTAAAGGCAGCATTCCAGAATTTCCTGACTGTCTAGAACTTCGTAATACATAAGGCCTATCCCGATTGGTGAGTTCTTCACAGCTATCACTTGGTTCACTGTCATCTCCTGAGTGATCACTATGTGTTAAGTCATGTTGTAGACTAGCAGTTAATAAAACTTGCGACAATTCAGAGTCGTCTATGAAGGAATCATCATAATCGAACTCATCAAGGAGGCTATCATCTCTCTGTAAATGTAGACCCCAAAATAATATTATTGCAATTAGTATTGTCTTGTGAAGATTCATCCATTCAGTATTACGGTTATTTACAAAATTGTTAATTATCAAAGCCAGATTCGATGAACATCGGAGACCAAGCTCGACAACTTCAGTGGTTTCGAGGCACATAAACACAGAATGTCAAGGGCACTCAATTAGAATGGAGAATGCCAAAATCCTTAGTGGAGACAAATTGGTTTGAAAGGGGGGTGAAGGAGGCCATCTACAATGGGCGTTCCGCCCATCACTGAACCGTGATCGGAAGAAATACAATCTCCCACCCGTGTGGAATAACATAATTACTAGACACATCAGCCGTCCCACAATAGTCAATCCACCACGAACTATGCTGTGAACAAGATCACAGTTATGATTGAAAGCTTAGCGATAGGTTTAAGAAAAACATTAAAGAACAAGTTTAACAATTTTGTAAATAAGCATTTCAGTATTGTTTTTAGACTTGTAAGACCGTAAATGAGAACTAAAAATTAAAATCATTTGAAATAGTGGAATAAGAAAACTCGGACTAAGACAATAAACTTTTCAAACCAATTCACAGAGTTACTTAATCAAATACTATTCTCACAAAAACCACTTCAGATTCCGAGTTAACAGTGCTGCTTCTACTTCAAAAATTTACAAAACAGATATGGCTGACAAAATTACAAAAACTAGTTTAACCACTAATATGAAGGAAACACATCTTCTGAAAACTCTCTGAAACGTAGCATCTTTCATAGAGTATGTACAAAAGGACAAACTGAAATAAAAACCCCACACAGCTGCGGTTCTGTGTATTTGTTTGGCCAAAGGCCTTTCGACTATGCCGTCCTCTTCAGTGGCACTGAAAATACAGTAAACAGCAGCGGCAGTGTGCATATTAAGTCAGGTCCAGTGTATTATGGGACACCTGTGTGTAGAGCACTGGGATTAACTCTGTTTAACCCCAAAGGCTCAGTCATTTTTAGGCGGTGGACCCAAATGGTCTCCGATTCTAATAATAATAATAATAATCATCATCATCATCATCTTTGATAGAGGACTGTCAATAATTCTATTTATTTATTATATCTAAAATACCTAGAGTAGATGGATATCACCATTTGGTCTAATACTAGAAAGCAAAAATATTGCTGTTTTTTACTCAGTCCCCAGAGATTCAAATGACAGAAGTAATGTTGGCCATGTTGGTGTACACAACAAAAGAAAGTAATTACAGCTCTATTGTTACTGTACACCAACAAGGCAGCTATGATGTCACAAGCAAACCAAGAATATATTTCCTACAAATCAATGCTTTATTTTTCTGGGTAACTTTAAATTACTTAATAATAATAATAATAATAACAATAATGACTTTGTAATGAAACGAGTTAGACTTCTACTGGAAATAAATTCTCAAAAAAAATCTGAGTCACTGACGGGAATTGAACCCATGACCCTCTGATTACTGGTCAGATGCTCTACCCACTGAGCTACAGAGACTCCCATGGGGAGTTGGGTCAATTTTCTGGGTTCTGGGAGTCTCTGTAGCTGAGTGGGAAGAGCATCTGACCGGTAATTAGAGGGTCATGGGTTCAATTCCCGTCAGTGACTCAGATTTTTTCTGAGAATTTATTTCCAGTAGAAGTCTAACTCGCTTCATTACAGATACACTACGACTGGATGTCTAACTCGCTTATATGCAATAATGACTTTATTGTAGTATTTTTATAAAAACAATGGCTCTTCATCTACAATAGTCATAATTATTATAACAGCTTAAATGTTAAAATGATAAAAATCATAGAGCTCAATTTACAATTTGATCTAAATATTATTGTGTAGGAGGTAATGAAACCCCTGGAGTCCCTCTCTTGGTATTATCTGGCCTCCCCCTCCCCTCCCCTCCCCTCCACCACCTCCCCTCTTGAACAAGAAAAGAAAAAATCTAAATAAAAATCTAAATAATAATAATAATAATAATAATAATGATCAATGGAAAAATTATTGCTCACACACATTTGAGAAGTATTTTCCTGCCCCCCTCACTCCCAACATGTTTCCCACCAGAACACAAAACAAAAAAAGAAAAAAAACACACAAACGATTCAGTGGTTATAATGCTTAATATTTTTTAACCATTGTTTTCATGGTGCATTGATCAGTGGACAAAATTAATTCATAAATGGGTTTTTGTATAGTTTGTGGTTATACCTACTCTATCAACTAATCCCAAAGATAACAGTGGTTGTGATAGAGCTATCTATTTAGCATTGCACAAGTTATCAAGAGTTTTCTGGCCATAACAAGTGAAGACAACAAATTTTGAAGAAATTGAATATTATAGTTAACTGATTCTATGAATTGATGAAGCAAGAATCATAATCCAGAGATCTTTATTGTAGAATTCAAAACTAAAGGTCCTATGGCAAGTTAAAGCAAAAACCAACAAAAATTGTTAAAAATGTCTGAGGTCATCTTAATGGAAATAATTGAAATACTGAAAAACCCAACTCACAATATCATCATTGATAGCTTTCCATATTCAGATATATGGAAATCTCACTGACTTGCTTCTATTTCATCTTTCATGAGGTTTTCCTTTGGAAAAATTTGGAAGCAAATAATTTTGAGATGAGAGTAACTATTCGACCTGACTGTTGTCTTAAACAGGTTCAATTACTATAGGTATATTTTAAAAATAAACAAACACTCTGCCACATTAATGGTACAGCAAAGATCTCAAGTTTGTCCTTACATTATTTCAGTTGACTATACGACAATAATTTGAATGATACGTATGTCTCTGAATCTTAAAATCACTGATATTATGCTCAGTTTTTTTCTCTCTTATCCATGTCAACTCACAAGTGCCAATTGTTTATCTGGTCAGTATAAGTAAATAACTTTGTCAAAAATGACTGGAGGTGACAAAAGATCAAAGTATAATGTATGACAGTAAACCACCAGAGAGGCTTGGAAATAAGATATCTTAACAAAAATGAATATTGGAACCATATTAAGAATACTATTTTGAACATGTACAAAGATTTGATGAACTTTTCTATCACAGCAACATTAATTTGAACAAATAGATAACTTTCTTGTTATTCAACAGATGGCTGTACTGCATACTGTAGATTCTGTTATGAATATTAAAAAATATCCTTGTGGATCTGTCTTACAAAAGACAAGTTTTGAAAGCTTCAAAAGCACTGTCCTTATTTTCCCAACCAAATCAAAACAAATTATGCATAATTTAATATGTAGCTATTCATTTGGCAATTCTGTACTAGCAGTTCCAAATGTTTGCATATTAAAAACACCTTCAGTCTATTTAATATATGTATTGTTGTTATTAAAACAGACACACTCAAGACCACCTCCTGGAACTGTCTGCCATGAAAAGTTGTCTGTCTTAACAAAAGATGGGCTTTAAATAGACTGCCTAGTCATTTCCCCTTGAGCTGAGAACAAATTAAGTTGTTTAAGAATTATTTCAATATTTCCTGATAATAAAATTTGAATGTGACATATGTGAACATTAATTTCAAAAAGGCTTGATCTACAATTTCCTAGCCACCAGCAAACATGTGCTAGTGGATAAATTTTTGCTAACAAAATATGTGTATAAGGGACTCTACTAGCAAAAACAACGTAATACTAAGTAGTATGTGATTTATTTGATGAAATAACATTTTCTATTTTCAGATAAGGCCAGACCAATTTAATTCCCTGTTTTACAAACCTGTCGAGCTCAGATTTTTGATAATTAAAAAAAAAAAATCCAAAATCCATCCGAAATTGAAAATAAAGAAAAGTCAGAGCATTTCCCTGTTTGTTATTTGTTTTATATCACTTTTTTTTGTACTTGTGCATATTCCAAGTTGAAAATCATAGCTTTATATATGATTGAAAATGTTTCACAAGGCACTGGAGATATCCAACTTTGGGTGCACATGACGAGGAGAATTGTCAATGGAAGCGTGTTATTAGTTGAATATGTGTTCGGGATTTGCAATGTATGGCATATTCTTAGACTTTTATTTTTATTTTTTTCCCCCTCCGATCTTACATTTTTGGCCTAGATGTTCATAAAACAGGAAATTAAATTGGTCTGGCTTACATTAAACTTACACGGTCTCTCCCATTTTGTTTACATTTCTTACACCATATTTCAAAAACAATTTTGTTGATCATCAAGTTCAATCATGTAGCTGATGTCGACTGTAAATTCATCGGCCCATTTCAATGCAGTCTTCTAACAAGTGACAATCCTGTTATTTCCCTGGTCAGACTTTAAGTTGACTTGCCTAGATGCTTACAAGATGATTTTAAACTGTATGTTTTCAAAGGACTGAGCATTAATTGATCTTAGACTTAACTGGCACATGTTCTGTGAATTATATATTGAAAATTAGTGTGGGAAAATTATAATGGCAAAAACTTGTTTGTTAGTAATTTTTGTACTCGCAAATTCAGAAAAAATGCAAAACATGCTTACATTTTGCAAGTTTACTAGTGGTTAAATCAAGCCCTGTTTCAAATTATTGGACCTATGACTGGAAGAGCTCTGAGTAACATAGGCTGCATAATGTCTTGTAGTTTGTTAAGAAAACCTTCAAAGACAAAATCATACTTTCAATAGAAAAAAACAAAAAGTTTATGATATCTTTTAATTAATGCATCTATTGATTTGATTCTTATAAGTTTTTTGATTACAAATTTTGAAGTGCACACTCGGATTTTCAAAATGAAGAATAAAGTGAGTCTAACCGCACATGTAATTGATCAAACACACTCACATTTATAAGTTAATGTTTCTGGTTTCCCTACCAATTCTAGTTATTGTTAGAAAACTCTATATAGTTGATTCAATAAGGTTGTCTCATTCAGTAAGCATTCGTTCCTTGTGAACTCATATACTTGTTCATGCCAAGCTGTTGAGAAGAAATACATGTATGTAATACTAATAATCTTGTACATACTGTAAGAAGACTGTGTTTGATATCAAAAACTATTTGATCCTCCAAATTTATACTTTTTGACACAGAAACTCCCATTCTTCCATTGGTTTTGTCAACCCACAATCCCTTTCCATCTGGATATGCTCCAGTGCACCTGGGGGTAAAAATTTTATGAAATAACCAGAAATGTAACTGAGTTTTCAATGTTTGCTAGCTGCCTGAAATATGTCTCATCTATTTTAGGGCACTTTCCATTTGGCTGGTCTGGCCAGTCCGACAAGTCAGTTCTTTAACAGAACACACAAATTATCAGAACTGGTTCTGGCCAGACTGGCCCTGCTCATGGATCACAGCTACTCAGTTACTTGTCACATTTTAGTTGACCAAAGTGCAGAAAATTGGTGAGTTTTGGTGGTAAAAAATAAGTGTGTGTGCCTTCTTCAGCACTGAAATTTTTACCAGTAGAGTTTGAATGAGGTCAGAGACAAATGTGCTTGAGAGTTCCTGTAACTTGTCTGTAATTGGCCAGCTATGTTGACCTTGACCTTTCCATTTGCACTAGCCAGAGCCTGGGTTCTTTTTTGCTGGCCAGACTGGACAAATAGAAAGCGAATTTAGTGGAGTGTCTGTGTTAACTATTGATAGTTTAGTTAAATCAACATGATTGAAGTTTGGCAGATTAAGAGCTCGAGTTAGATCAAAGTATTACATAGTTACTGAAAAGCGGAGGTTAGTTACAATACACACCACTCTTCTAGCTCTTGTCCAGGGATCAGCAACATGAATTGGGGGTTCATAGTCATCGTCAAAATCATCATCATCAAGGATGTCAAGAATCTGCTCTGGAGTGAGTGTTTCGTCATCATCCCAGACTCTTTGATCTTTGTCAGAAACCCGCACCTTCTGAGGTGGAGATTTGAGGGGACTCAAGTGTACCTGAGGATACATATTGTTATGCCAGGCTTAGTTACATGGGGGAATTGGCCAATAAGATTTTACGATACAATAGTTATTTGAACAGAAATTATTTCCCCACCTGTTCCCAGCCTTCAATCTCTCTCCATCCTGTAGCTTATATAACATACATGTGCATAATTTTCAGTAGCTGATATAGCATACATGTGCATAATTTTCAGGAGATTCAACTCACTTAGCTTCCAAAGCCGGGAAATAATCGTGGCATGGAGCAGAGAAAAAAAATGTTACCAGTTCATTTTTTAATAAAATTCTATCTTTTTAAAAACTTTTTGAGTTTTCGAACATGTTATAAATATTTTTACCTTTGTTATGCAGCGGAATCTGGCCTTACATATGGGGCAGGTGTTTGTATTCTGAAAGTAAAGCGAATGCTGGTTAACTACCAAACCACAAAAAGAGTACATTCCGCCCACATGAATTTGGCGCATGTATATCGATGTATTTACCTTCGACCACTCCAAAATGCAAGTAAAGCAAAACCAATGATCGCAAACGCTCAATTTGCCGCGACAGGAAATTATATCGAGACAAATAATACAACTAGATGGTCCTTTGCTATCTTCTGCTTCTTTCACGACAATTTCTCTGTGTTTGGACTTTCTTTGGCGGAGCATTCTCAGATGTAAAACTGTTGCCAAAAATGGACTCCACTGAAGCAGGGTTTTCGCAGTTTCAAAATGGCGCACACGAAGTTAGCTCGCATATCATTGGTTAAAGAGGTAAATATTGTCTTTTATCATCATTTGCTACTAAAATTTGACCAATCACGAGTGCTGTAATTTAATAGCGCGAGGGCCTGGGACTAGACATGTTGTTGATATTACCCGCTGACTAACAGAAATCGCAGCTAGTAGGAGGAAATTTTCATTGAAACATGGCTGACATTGGCGGTATGATAGCTGGTGTCGAGAGCCCGAACAAGAGGGCAAAAATCGATAGTGGCCTCACAGCCACAAATTTTGATGAATCTAAGTTTGCTAGATATTATAGAACAGACGCAGTCAGCTCAAGCGATAGCGAATACACCGCAACAGCTACCAGCGAAGCTTCCGCCGCCGCGGCTGCAGCAACATACTACTCATTCCCGTACTCGTACTCAAATTCTTTCTCATCATTCACGTATCCCTATGGACAATCAACTCCTACGAATGGCTCTGTCAGCTACACCTATGCATCTCCTTATGGCTATCAGAACTACAACAACGCTTCAACACAGAACAGCTTTTCATCCGCCGACTTCCCAAGCATAGAATCAGCTGCAGTCGCTTCAGGTATGCTGTTCAACTTCATACTTAATGTGTCAGCAAACGACCATAAATATTTTAGAAGCAATGTCTTCTTTTAAGCTCAAATAGTTTCCACCAATTGAGGAAGTAAGTAGGGCTTATTGCCGGCTAGTTTGGTGTTTGTGATTCCCGAAACTTGGTCAAAGGATTATGTAGAGAGGAGATCAGTGTTGGATCGTATTCGAGGGCGTTCGTTTGGGCGAGCCATTGCGTAGTAAATTCGCGTCTGCTGAATGGTCTGCTGTCGTGTTTTTGTCTTTAATTTTTGATATTCGTATAGTTTTTTTATGACCGTCTCGTTTAACAATCACCGTATGAAGTTTTTGTATTTCAATAAACGGAATTTTAACGCGACCCTCATAAAAACTGAGCACATACGTGTTGGAAGTGGCGAAAGTATGTGAACACTTTCAAATTGTCGTTTCATATCCCATCGTGTCACTCGTTGCGAAATATTAAACCACATTTGTCTAACTGGATGTGAGCCCAGAACTGTCTCTGTTCAATATATGACTGATATGGCCAAGTAAAGTAGTCTCGTATCATTTCCATAATCTGGATTTGTTTTGGTACTACTCTTTCAGTGTCACGCAGAAATACAGACTTGTCCATTGATCTAAAAAAACAATTTAAAACATCGAGAACGTGTTAGTGGAGATGTTTTTGATTTTTGGCCCTTTTTCCGAGTTAAGACGCCAGGTTCGTGAGTTTATCTGACAGATTATCTCCCTTGGGGTAAATTTCCCATTGTATTTTTGATGGCCGTAAATGGCTGTTTTCTGTTTTGGTGTCATTTTTTATTTCACGGCAATGTGTACATAAATTATTTTTTCTGTGCGCGTATAAAAATTTTTTTGTTGATTCGTGCGCGCGCTGACATGCTATTTAAGTGGTTCTCGTGCGCATGATAGTTGTCTGTTAAATGAAATATGCAATAGCGTATTTGGCGAGGTGTGGCTAACCAGTTCACAAATATCCTCTTAAAAGTGTTTGGATAGTAATTTTAAAGTGCGACATGGTCATTTAGTCGTGTGTTTTGCAAATCTCAGGGAAACCACATTTACTTGCGCGTCATGAGCGGCTCCCCCGGAGCAGTCACTTTTTACGAGTGATTTAATTTCGCTCGCTGCCTCTTGGTGTTTTGTCTGAATGTGGCAAAACATGGTTGCATGCTGATTTGAGTGCGCTCTTTATATATATTGAAACCTGTTTGAGTTATCTCGCACATTGACACATCATCAGTAAAGTAATCTTCAACTCGGCAGTCAGACGGGAGTACTTCCCTCTGGACAAACAGCTAAGTATGTAGAATTCGGTTTGAATTCTGAAGGAATTCCATAAAATAGCCATTGTGCTAAAAGCTATAATTAAGCCGGCAATTGAAATACCAAATTTAGTCACGGATTATGATGACATCTGTCGAGATCTGAAGCTAAGACAGACTTTTTCTGCTACTATATAAAATTTCTTAAATCCGAGATTATAATTTACAGTTAATTTTCACGAGTGAATATTCTAATTGAAAGCACTTTGTCTAATATTTGTATTTCGAATGACCATGTCGTCGCTGTAGCTGGATCTTAAACTATATTTAAACGTTCTATGTACCACCAGTGTTGTGAAATGAAGTGATTGATTCTTGTAGATGTAAGTTTAAATTTCAAAGGTCATATTCATGAATACAATCGTGTATTTTTAGGATGACGTCTGTCAAGCAATCTTATGGTTTATAGAAGATAAATGAAAAAAAAGAAATTATATATCATATTATATACTGTATTTAAAAGAAATCCAGAGCGTGTCTGGAAACATATAAAGTGGGATGTTGCACAGTTTGGCCAATATCATTTTTGCAGCAGTGTAAATATGCCATTTGTTTGAGATATAGGTTTTACAAGCTCATGTCTAGTTAATGACAGAGGGTGTGCTTCAAGAGCAGATTTTGATAAAATGGTTATCTTCAACATGCTTTGGTTTCAGCAAAGCAATTAAACATAAAATTGTCAAAAATTTTATTGTCATTTTTTTGGCCCCTTGAGGCATTTCATATATGTATGGTTTTAATGAAGTTCCTAAATCTGTAGCCAGTGAACCATAAATTTAGAATTTCTGCTTTTTATATCTGCATTAGTTTTAAGATAAAACTAAAACATGAAACAATATCACATGTTGCTGGTGGATATTGGAGTGGACTGTTTTTACAGAAAAATTATTTAAGAAGTGGTTGGCTGAAAATAGCCATCACTAGAAATCTGCAAAATTGTCTGTTTTCTTTTATAGAGTTGTGGGAAGCCGAGGTTGATTAATCTTGGCATGAAGTATATCATAGCCCTACATCATTAATATATCAAAAATAATAACATTTGGTTCATTAAGCCTTGTGGTTTTAGGCCTAACATAATGGCTTCTGGTGGGAACTGCCATTGTGAAGTAGTTGCATGGATAGAAATTGAGCATGTCTAATCTTATTTTGTTTTCCTTCTGGGCCTATTAATCTATCAAGTCTTCACTTAATCATCTGCACTTATTTGTGTGTTCAAAATGCCATTGTTTAGCAGTGAGCTGATAAATTAGTCATAATATTTATCAATTTGTGTGATTGGCTCTCTGCTGAAATTGAAACTTGTAGGTTACTAATTCTGTGGTGGGAGTTTTATGATAAAATAGAATGCATTTTGTTTCACTTGTGCAACACCAAAACCCTTACAGGCACTTAAAGTAGATAGTTTAAGACTATCTGGTATTAGACTGTGATTTTAAAAAAATGTGCAAGTACCTGTTATGTATGTTTAGTTTTGCCAATGACAGCTGTTTCACAATCTCATAAGTCTTTCATGAGCATCACAAGCTGACATTTTGTGGAAATTTGCTTCACTTTAAACAATTTCAATAGAAATAACATTACTGGGCCAGGCTCAACAAAATGCTTTAATTTTATTCTGATGTCTTTTATCTCTCGAAGAAAAAGTCATTTTTGGTTATATTTTTTGTTGATGTTCAAGGATACATGAATATGTAAATGTTGCTTGTGCTTCAGAATTATAATTCAAAGAAATGTATCACTGTCAAGCTTGAGTTTTCCTGAAGTAGACTTCATAAAACATGCAAAAGCTACGCTCAAAGTACTTCCAACTAATAACCTTCAATAATTAAACAGATTTTACAAGCTGAAGCAGAAGTTTTGTTTTGTTTTATGCATTATGTTTCAGCTCTAGTTACTGGCAAGTGCTATTTCCATTACATTTGTTGTAACAAAATTTTTAATTCCTCAAACATTACCAGAAATTCTAACACTTTCCAGAATCAGAGTAACAGCTATATATCTACTCCAGTGAATGCCTGAACACCAGCATTGTAAGTATAATCAAGTGCTAGTTTACTGTAATGGAAAGTTATAGTATTATGCCTGTATTCTACACAAAATTCTTTTTACACTTTGTTATTTATATTCAGAAACTGATTAAGATTGTGTTTTATTTCTATCATTTGAAAAGGCAGATATCTATAAACTAGTGTTGATTCTGTATACCGGCAGATTAGTTCCAATAGTGACTTCCTTTACTGAAAACATCAAGAGTTATCAGTGATGTTTTGACAATGTTGATGAGTTGTGTCAAGTCCCCCTTTCATTTAAGAGACATTTATAGATTGTACACCAGGGCTTTTTATTAGGCAATGCATTAAATAAGTTAGAGATCCAGCATGTCTTAATTGATTTCTGTCAAAAATATCAAACCAGGACAATTTGTTTTCATTAACTTTCCATGGTTACTGACTACATGTCAAGATATTATTGAGCAGTAACAGTGGGACAGAGTTTTTTGCTGCATCAGAAATTCAGATTTGGGCAGACAAATTACTCACAATACTTACATATCATTAATGAGGGGCAACATATTGGTATGACTATTTTCAAAAAAGACTGCATGATTAAGAACCTATGAGTATGGTATGTAAAAGTTGTTGTTCTCAAGTTTTCCTATTTTAAGAAAATATTAATTTTATCTAAAATACAGTTGAAAAGAAACGAAGTGTTATTTACTGCACTAAACTCTGTCATATGTATATATTTAAATTTTGAGCAGATTGTTATTTAAGTCTCCTAGTGTGTTGAATGGCAGTCTTCCTGGTTGTCAATACATTCTGTGAGGAGTGTCTAAACTTATTATTTAACTTTAAAAAGTTTGAACAAATTAAAGTAGTAAATACTAAGAGCATATATTAGTAAGTTTTTCCTTCCTTCCTTTTATCATTATTATATAATTGTAGACTTGGTGAGGAAGAAGTAGATTAACAAGCTTGAATGGTAGGAGAAGACAGGTACTGGTGATGTGATAATTGTTCAGCATCAAGTTGTAAGAAATATTAAATGTTTCAAAAATGAAAAAATTGACATATATATAAAAGTATAATTTAAAAAAGATGCTTTTAACCACAGTCATGCATAGATACTAAGCCTGACTTAAAACAGATTTTCTACTGTAGTGCTGACTTTTGTTGCCAAATGAATATATCAGCCTACAAGACAAAGAGTTATTGTTTGAAACTCTTAATGTTTTTGTAACATGCTGTACATCTTCCTTTCCAAGATTAATTAAGTACACTTGCACGTATCAACACATAATTGTACTGCATTGTATGTTAATCTTGACCAGTAACAGATGAATTTAAGCTCAGTACTTCTAAACAAATGTGTGTAAAAAGCTTTGAAATGCTCTTCATTTTGGGGGTTATCCACTATTAAATAGTTCAGAAAAATAATATATTTTAAGGAATGATCAGTAATGCACTTGCTAGCCAATGCCTTCTATGTAAATATTTTGGTATGGAATGTCATATAAATGTAATGATTAACAAAATGAGTGAGTTGTCATGTACAGTAAGATGTTTCAAGCTGTGGTTTTGTAGTTATTGCTGTGTGAATGGGCAAGACAAATAGATCAATCAGAAAAAATGCAGTGTAGAACAGCAGAATTGATCCACTCCAACTCTGGCCCTGTTACTGATAACAATAATCAGAGACTGGATTTATTAAAGTAAGAGGAGAGAGAGAAAAATGCTGCCAAACAAATTCGAAAAGAATGCTGATGATCAACAGTTCTTATCATTTAACTGGAGGAAGAAATGGTAACCTTTAGCGTTTGGTGAAGTTGAGTTCTTAAAATTAATATCTAATGGGGAAATCTGCATTCATTATTATCCTGCTACTTTCTGCCAAGGAATACTGTCTGGGGCTTGTGTCTTCCCCAATAAGATAGCGATGGCTCTGTGTTTAGCCCTCAGTTTCCTATATCAGGGAGTAGAGGGAGTAGCAATATCCCACTGGAAGGAATAGTAACAGCCCTCAGTATCCCATACCAGGTAGTGGCAATAACCCTCTAGTTAAGCAAGGGGGGGGGGCAGATGGTAACAGTCCAAAAGATCTCATGAATTCCAGGGAGCAGCAGTATCCCACTAAAGGGGGATAGTAACAGCCATCAGTATCCCATACCAGGGAGTGGCAATAACCCTCTAGTTAAGCAAGGGGGGGGCAGATGGTAACAGTCCAAAAGATCTCATGAATTCCAGGAAGCAGCAATATCCCACTAAAGGGGGATAGTAACAGCCCTCAGTATCCCATACCAGGGAGTGGCAATATCCCTTTGAAGGGGGTGTTGTTACAGCTCTTGAGATCCCTTAGTGCCAGGAAGTAGAAGCTCTCAAATTCCCCCATAGGAGTGCTGAGTGCTGCTACTCCGACTATAGGATACTGAATGATGTTGCTCCCCATGTAGGATACTGAATGATGTTGCTCCCCATGTAGGATACTGAATGATGTTGCTCCCCATGTAGGATACTGAATGATGCTACTCCCCCTATAGGATACTGAATGATGCTAGTCCCCCTAAGGATACTGAATGATGCTATTCCCCCTATAGGATACTGAATGATGCTACTCCCCAATAGGATACTGAATAATGCTATTCCTCCATTGGATACTGAGTGCTGTTACTCCCCCATAGGATACTGAGTACAGCTACTCCCTTACAGGATACTGATTGTTGCTACTCCCCCATAGGATACTGAGTATAGCTACTCCCCCATGGGATACTGAGTACAGCTACTCCTCCACGGGATACTTAGTACAGCTGCTCCCTCATAGGATACTGAGTGTTGCTACTCCTCCATAGGATACTGAGTACAGCTACTCCCCTATAGGATACTGAGTACAGCTACTCTCCTATAGGATACTGAGTGCTGCTACTCCCCATAGGATATTGAATACCACTACTCCCCCATAGGATGCTGAGAACTGTTAAGTACTCTCCTGTACAATACTGAGGGTCACTGTGTATCGTTAGGATACTGAGAACTGTTAAGTTAGGATACTGTAGGATACTGAGGGCTTCTACTCTCCCCATAGAATTCTGAGGGCTGATGCTACATGTACATCCCCATAGGATAACCACTGCTGCTACTGTCCAATAGGATACTGAGGTATCCTGCTCTTCAATAGAATATTGAGGGCTGTTGCTTCCCCAATAAGATAATTTTCTCCCTGCCATAGGATATAGAGGGTTGTTACTCACTGCCAAAGGGTAATTGGGGCTACTGTCCCTTGGAGGATACTGAGGGCTAGACTGTTTCCCCCATTGGATATTAGGGGGCTGCTTTTCCCCTCATAGGATACTAAAGGGCTACTGTTCCTCCCATGGGATACTAAGGGACTATTGTCCCCCATAGGATACTAAGGGGCTGCTATTCCCCTCATAGTATACTAAGGGGCTGCTATTCCCCTCTAGTATACTAAGGGGCTGCTATTCCCCCCCACACAGGATACTAAGGGGCTGCTATTCTCCCTATTAGGATACTAAGGGGCTGCTATTCCCCCCATGGGATACTAAGGGGCTGCTATTCCCCTCAGAATACTAAATGGCTGCTATTCCCCCATAGGATACTGAGGGCTGCTACCCCTTACCCATGAAATACTTAGGAATGTTTCTCCTTGCCATAATATTTCTGAAGACTACTACTCCCCCACAAGATACCGAGGGTTGCTATTCACCCCATAAGAAACAAAAGGGATGTTTGTCCATGCCATTTGATACTTGGGGCTGCTATCTCACACATAGGATGTGATAGGTGCTACTTCCTTTCAAAGGATACTGAGGGCTGCTGATCTCCCTTGGATACTGAGGGTGTAGGATACCAAGGGTTAATGTTCCTACTCCACATAGGATGCTGAGGGCTGTTACTTCCTCATCGAATACCAAGAGATCCTACTCCCCATAGGATACTGAGGGCTGTTTCTTTCCCAAAGAATACTGAGGGTTGCTACCCCCAGATAGGATTTTGATGGCTGTTACGTGCTGTCTCAGAAGTCTGAGGGTTGGTAATCCCAGTGGAATGTCTTGCCTTGAGATACTGAATAATGAGCCTTAAGGTTTCCTGCTTGACTCAACAAATGATATTTGATCTTTGTATTCCTTTACTTCCTTCATGGGTTATTAATTAAAGGCTAGTACATATCTGCTAAATGTTGACTTCAATTCATGCAGAACTAATTTGGGTTGCATGGGCAAAAATAGCAATATGATCAATATGATTAGTTTTATAAAATAAGTGTTACAAAAAGGGATTTTATCCAGACACATTCAGTTACAGCTCATCTTCAGCTGTAATTCCCAGCTGAGCTAATCCAGCCCCTGATTAGCACATGATCTGCATTTGCATGCCTTTCAATCTACTGTGGTTTCAAGTCTGTAGATTGTTTTGTCAATCCACTTTTTAACCATTCATATCTAATTGAAAAAACCTTAAGTTTATATTTCATGTTGGGCACTGTTAGTAGTAAATCATTGTAAAATGTGTTTTCAATTTGTGTACAGTTCAATACAGATTTGATTCACCTTGTTTGTTTCAAATGTTATTAGTCAGATTTTTTCAGAAGAATGTTGTTGAATACTTTGCTTTCCTGTTAGAGCTGAAGGCAGTTTTGATTCCTTGTAGGCTGTTGTTTTTTGCCAAGAGATTGTAATCTGAAGTAGTAAGTTTTAGATATTTTTAAAAACTGCAAGAAGCAATGAAAGGTACACATGTATTAGAAAATTATCGTTAATTAAATTATATTTGGACTGGACATAAATTTGTTGTTGTAAAAGATGTTAAACTTTGATTTTATTTTGTAATGATTATTATTAATAGTTATTGAAATAAATAAATTTTTAAAAATTATACACTAAGAAGATCAGATGAAGAGATTGTAATTAAAAGCTTTAATTTGTATATGCATTCCCTTGTATGGTGTTTCCTGGAGTGAGTTTTTGTTTTAATAATTTTGTGTGCTGTCTGTGAATTTTAGTATGCAACACTTCATGTGATACTTAACAGTGATTTTTAATAAAATATTTTTAATTAATTTACTTCAGAATCAGAAATTAAACTGTGTGTTTCAGGAAGTAAGTGTGAAGTAGACGATCTCCCTCTGAGTGCTAAGGCATATTCTACTGTTGTTTTTAAGTGTCAAAGTTTGAAAGCTTATGAAAAATCAAAACATTTTATTTTTGATGAATTATTATTAACATAATAATGATTGAAACATTTCTCAAAGGAATAGTTTGATAAGACATGTTATATGTATTAATGAGAGTTTTTGACGAGTGTTTCCAGAGTTAGGGTATTCGTGATTTTTGCAAAACAATCTTCAGCAGGGCATGGGTTAATATATACAGACTGTTTACAGAATGATGTAATATGATAGTTTAAACTTTGATCATAATGAACTGTTATCTGTCTAGTAAATAAAAACATCAGCTACATGTATATTCAAAGATGAAAGACTAATTATTAAATTATGTCTTTACTTTCTGTGTTTGTCTAACCTGTCAAATTCCCTTTGAAGTTTATCATTCTTTGATTTATACATAATTATTTGGTTAATTGATCAAAATACACAGCTTGACAATGTGGAAAAAAGTAAATTTGATATTTTTGACCTTAACTTCCTGTATGTCTTAGCCAATGCTAATGAATGTACATCTTATTGCTTAATTAGCCAAAGCCATCTGGAATTCTCAGTGTTCATCTAAGTTATAATTTGGGCTCCTTCTGGAATCGGTTGTCATGAATAAAATGACAGACTGTGCAAGTCAGTTTAACTGGAAGAACACAATCTGTTAGATTTCACCAAGATTATTTTAGTGATATTGTAGAAAATGTATCAGAGAATTGTTAAGTGGAAGCAGTGAGTTTACAGAAAGTGTGTGCAAGAAGTTGGTGAATTTTTACTTTAGGTTGATCAAGACTAATCCAGCGAGACTTACAGCTAATCTATGAGACTTAGTTTGCTATTTAGAGCTGTGTTGTAAATGATCACCCTATCCGGCTCTAACACCTTCCACATTCAGTTTACTCCTGACCAGTTATAAGGAAACTATTATCTAGTACTACTATATATTAGTATATACAGAGTAACTATATATATTTGTCGAATTGTCTTGTGTAAATTCATTCATTCAGTGTACTATATTTTACAAAATCCTAAACTTATTCCTGAATGTCTGTTAGCTAAAAACAGACATTCAG
>JANRMR010190379.1:0-10738 GCA_025434825.1 Bergia sp. 'catenularis'
AAATAGATCTCAAATAATTATCATTGGGACAGACCCATGTATGAAAGATGCCTTCTCTTAGGATTATCTTCTCTTGCCGCAACTAAGTTTTAGGTTTCTGGTTGTTAAGTTTTTCGTATACGACACCCTTAGCAGGAACCAAGACAAACAAGTAAACAGCTTACTTTCTTTACCAACTTCCTTGTGTCTAAGTTGTGCACTCTCAGAAACCTGTCCAGTCCACATGACGCAACATATTCACCTGAACATGCAATACATCTGACGCTTCCTGCAGAACCTTTGTAGAACCCGACTGGTTTTCCTGCAAATAAGACAGAAGAGTTGTGTTTAAAAGAATACCTACAGTGTATATTATCTGCGACAGAAGCTTGGAGCTACGTTTCATGGAACCGAAAGAACCATGTATTTATTCAACCTCACTGTGGTTTGTTGCTATATGGCTTTATAAATCAAGGAGTGATCTCCAATGTCTATTTCATTTGGAGGAGTGCGGCTTCAGAACGCACTGGACAATCACACCAGAACTGTTACAACTATTTCGCACACACTGCCTGTGAATGTCATTACGAGTACGCCAAGTAATCAGTCTTGTACGTGAAACATCCCACCAGTGCATTGGGGGACATTAAAGAACTCACATAGTTCAGTTCTAAAAAGAGTAGGATAGTGATCCCGGCGTTGTACACGTAGTATGTCTTCAGGGTCATTCGTAATACCAGCACTTGCACTGAAAAGGCTACCCTGGCTAAATACTCCAGTGTGTTTTTAAACGACTAAAAAGATCATCTTAGGAAATATAATGAGAGTGCAACTCCTCTAACCTATCAAGTATATTCCCCCTTTAGTTCTACCACTGACGTAAGTAAACCTATGACAGCTTTATGCAAACAACAACTTTGTACTGTATCTGCAAATATTTGACTGTAAATCTTCATGCATGGCTCCTGACAAAATAAAGTGTTCCTTGCTTTGTCTCTTTGGCCAGAAACCTTTGTTGTTCTACGAAGTTGTACCGTTTTGCTTTTAAAGAAACAGAAAAACTTTTAGTATGAATACCTGTTCTTAAGTCCAGAGCTGCCATTGTTCCTACAGAGTTGCCGACTAGAAGAGTACTGTTGATAAACGATCAGTTATTAACTTCAAAATGTGCCTTCCGATAATGTTCAGCATTTGTGTTTAGTAAAGAAAACGTGAATTAGCTGTCAAAGAATACCTTTAGACAGCAAGTTGCACTATAAAAAGGACTGATCAGTACATTCGCACCTTCTCAGGTTCACCGCACAAAAAACATAAATCAGTGTTATTTTAAGTTCTTTATCTTTTTTTTGTATTTCTCAACTTGTCCAAGAAAATAAAGGAAACTGATTTATATTTTATCGATAGTTTTATAACAAGTACAGGGTTGATTCTAAAGAACCTGGATACAATCAAATCAGAAAAAAATTAATAATTAACAAAAAAGTAAACAAATTATTTTTTATTTTTTGGCTAAAAAAACAGGCCAACTAATGACTAGAAGGGCCCATAAATGTAAGAAATTTAAAATACCATCGCCTTAACACTAGAACGTTTAGGGGAGAGTCAAACTGAACCCCCCCCCCCCCCCCTCGGTTTTTCAGACGTCAAATATGTGCCATTTTAGCTAAAAGTTTTTCAAAACTGTTCCTTGATTGTTAACACAAGGTTTTACACTAATTGGATGTTTTTATCTGATTACTTCATAGTTTTGCCAATAAAATGTTGTTTACTAACTATTTCCAACAAAATATCTTAAATTGAATGAAAATCTCAAAAGTAAAAAATCCAAGATGGCAGCCGATACCGGTCATTTTGATTTTTTGTATTTGCTATTATGGCAACAGTGGCTTACAAACTGATTCTTGTTTGTGTGGAAAGTAATTAGTGGAATTTGTACAAATCAAATACCAAATTACCAAATGCCATGCTTTAATTCCTAATCGTTTGGAAAATCATGGGGGGTCTTCCCCCCCCTGTCAAACGTTAATGTTTGGCAAACTAGCCCAAACTTTAAGGGTTAAATATACAGTACAGTAGCTGTTTCAAATCTTACTTGTTGTCATTTGAGGAAACTGTCACTGCTGTGATGGGTGAATCTTGAAACTTGATATCCAAAACTGGTCTTTTTTGTGCTTTGGTGTCATACAATCTGACCTGGTGGTACTTGGTCCCAACAGCCACAACAGGGAGTGAGCCAGTTTGTGATACAAATCCCAGATCTGATATCCACACAGGCACACGCAGGTCAAGGGTGTCATTTCGAACCTTCACAAATATTTTACAGCAAGCTTTTACTGACATGTAAACCATGGGAGATTATGGAGTGAAGATGGGAGACTAGTGGTGGTCGTCAAAAACGAGTTTCCAGGGAAAATGAGTGGGTTAATTTCATATGAATTTTACAGGAGGTCTGTCTTTCAATAAGACACTAATGTCTTTGTAATACATAACTGAAATTAGTATAGATAATAGCATGATTTGTAGTGGTATTTGACATAATATCCACGAGTGACATTTCAAAGTTGTTCTACGAAATTTCACGAGCCGTAGGCGAGTGAAATTTGGAACAACTTTGAAATATCACGAGTGATATTTATGCCAAATACCACGTACAAATCATGCTATTTTTTGTTTATACTAATACCTGAGAAATTTCTGCAGCAGCATCTGTTTATTTCGTCTCGCACATTTGAATAGGTTGGTAATTTTCACATGTAGGTGTTTCAAAATTACACTGAAATACCACTGCTCTCGACCAATCAGATTGCAGAAATTTCTTAGGTAATGGTATAACATTCCTTAACTATTGACATAATTATCTTAACCTGAAGTTAAATAATTCTTGTACACGACAAAAGTAAGGATTATTTTCTATTTTATGGAACAAAGCTGGTTACATTTTTTGCTTTGAAGACAGCTTGCTCAGGTGAATTTAGATCCCAGATCTTCAGATCATTTTCTTTGCCCCCAGTACCAACTTGACTGGAGTGGTGAGGGTTTTGTTGCATTCTTGATATATTGCTTCCAACCTGAACATCAACCTGAATCCAAATATAATCAAATATTTAAAGAACTAATCTTACAATACCATATTATGATACAAAATACTACAGTAAATCCACAATAAAAAAATAAGTCTAACATTAGCTAACATTAAATTTAGAACTGTGTAGAGCTTCAAAAACAATTTAAATTTGACAGTACTATTTTTTAAATTAAATCATTTATTTTTAAGGTTAAAGGTTAAGAAAAAAACAGTAATCACATTACATATCAATTTTTGTATTTTCGTATGTTTGCATACTATGTTATAAGTGCTAAAATGCAGTGAAATTTCATTGCAACATCTTTTAAACATCCTGAGATATCATAAAAAGTATTTTCACCCCTGAGAATATTCCCGGGAATAATGTTTACAAGTGTCAGCAGAGGTGTCAATAGGTTTCCCTTTGATGCACATTGGTGAATCAATTACGGCTATCAAATGTCAGTTTCTGAGTTATGGTAGTTTCACAACAGATGAATGGGATTATGTTTATTTTAGAAGAAGTGTGACGGTAACAGCAAGAGATAAAAACCCCATGAAATCTTTGTTCGCTTTTTTCTCGCAGATTGAAATTGGGGTATCTCTATGACTTTAAAACATTACAACTTTGTCAGGTTTTACTCAAGCTTGTTCAAATTTTCACAGCTCATTGACAGTGACCGGATGTCCAAAACAGTGTTGGGAAATTTTTTAATTAATGTATTATAATAGAATTATCCATGAATCAGTATGTTATTTGTTATATTTTTGAAACTTCCAAAGTAAAATGCTGTCAAATTGTAACCAGTCAAAAACTTTTAATTACCCGACACTGTTTTAAAATATGTCTATTGAAGATTACAAATTTTTAAAATAACATTTTGACAGCTGCTGGGCAAGACAGGCAGGAGAGTTAACATTTGATGAACAAGGGGTATTTTTGACAGATTTGACTCCGAAGCTAGTGGGACTGATACAATTTAATTTTTCTGGGTTTTGCAATTAAAGAAAGATTCTGCAATTTATTTCACACTCAAAATAAATAAACGTTCAAGGGAAAACATTTAAATGTGATGCGCAAACACAATTTTGGCAAAACATACCTCCATCCTATCCTGTTACCTTAAAATGCTTTAATTAATTATCCAACAGGTTGTTCATAACTTACTTGTCTCTCCACAAGAGAAACAAAAATTGGGATGTTCTATTTCTGAGCTTGCTGCATGAATGTTTTACATATTATATTGCTCTCCAGATCAGATTGGCTAGAACCCAGACTACACTGACAATAAAACCTGATTCCAATGTTACAAATGAAACCCTATCCCTAACCCTAACCCTTACCCTAAACCTAACCTTTACCCTGAACTTAAACCAAACCCTTATATAATCCTAAACCTAACCTAACCATAACTTTGGCCGATCCAGTCTTGGCATATATACCTCTCCAAGTTCAACTCCTTTAACATTTATACATGTACTGTACTTGTTGGTATAATTCTGACATACCATAAATCCTCTATTAAGCCACTCAGGTGGCTTATTTATTTCAGGTAGTTTCGAGGGGTGGCTTATTAGAGGAGGTGGCTTATTAGAGGGGAGTGGCTTATTAGAAGGGGGATGGCTTATTAGAGGGGGTGGATTATTAGAAGGGGCACGACTTATTAGAGGGGAATGGCTTATTAGAGGGGATGACTTATTGGAGGGGGATGGCTTATTAGAGGGGTGGTTTATTAGAGAGGGATGGTTTATTAGAGGGGGATGGTTTCTTAGAGGGGGTGGCTTATTAGAGGAGGGATGGCTTATTAGAGGGGGGTGACTTATTAGAGGGAGTGGCTTATTAGAGGGAGATGGCTTATTAGAGGGGGTGGCTTATTAGAGGGGGATGGCTTATTAGAAGGGATGGCATATCAGAGGGGGTGGCTTAGAGGGGGATGGTTTATTAGAGGGGGATGGCTTATTAGAAGGGGTGGCTTATTAGAGGGGGTGGCTTATTAGAGGGGGGTGGCTTATTATAAGGGGATGGCTTGTTAGAAGAGGTGGCTTATTAGAGGGAGGATGGCTTATTAGAGGTTGGTGGCTTATTAGAGGGGGGTGGCTTATTAGAGGGGGTGGCTTATTAGAGGGCGTTGGCTTATTAGAGGGGGTGGCTTATTAGAGGGGGATGGCTTATTAGAGGGGGTGGCTTATTAGAAGGGGAGTGGCTTATTAGAAGGGGATGGCTTATTAATTTACCAAAATGCAGCCCAATGCACACTACCAGGATACAATAGGAATATGATAATAAAGAACACATTTTTGTGATCTAACTGTGTTAACTGTAAACCTTGTTTAGCCTGGTTTTATTCTGAATATTGCTCTGTAATTTCTTCATACACTATTGATGCCAACAGTCTTGTAAGATGTGATTACACATAAATCATTCTCCCAATCAATGATATATGATCACATTTATGGTTACAAACTGAACTTCCAAGACGTGAATAAATCATAGTACTTTAGTGACATGGAGTGTATTTTTTTCTGAAGGGGGAGGGGTCAGTGAGGGTGGGGTGGCTTAATAAATTTCTTCTTCTAAAGAAGGATGGCTTATTAGAGGGGGGGCTGGCTTAATAGAGGATTTACGGTATGGACAGAAAGATGAGTACCTCACCTGTTTTGTGTCCTCTTTCCATACTTGGAGTATGCCAGACTCCACACATGTCACCAACAAACTGTCAGTACCACATATGATGCGGAAAAATTTGAGTCACATCAATCTAATGGGTTTTCTTCACTAGCTATGCAAATTTTGAATTTGTGGAGGGAATGATAGGTAAAAGTCATTTCATTTGATCAATTAAGAATTTTGACTTTGAGTTCCCCAATACTTGAAAATCCAATTCATTGTCATGTCCAGCCTGATAGGGAAATCCTCCTCTTCAATGAGCTTGAGCCAAATATTTCCTTGACCAGCCCTCCCACTCAGTCATTACTGACACCATTTTTCAAACTTCCTTTTTTCTCTCTTGCTTCCTACCCTGTTATCTCTCAACCTGCTGTTAGTAGTAACTAAAACCATTTTGCATACATGTACTTCTAAAAAAAGCTGATTCAGAATCGTATTCATCTTTAACAACTGTCTTATCTTCTATTATCTGTTTTAATGGACAAAGACATGAAATTATTATCTTACACAGTTGTTTTTGAATTAAGCTGTTGGTTGGACATCACACTTTTCTCCTCTCCCTTCCCAAGGGTTTGGCAAGTTCAAGCATACACTTTTCAGGGGCAGATCTAGCAGTTTTCGAGAGGGAAAGCCAAAATTTGCAGTTCTGCAAAGGAACTCTTAAAGGTAACTGTGCTACCATAAACTATTTTTCAGTCTTTTCTTATAAAATGTTTCTAAAGTAATTGCTGATAAAAGGGGGGACCCAGACCTTATAGACCCCTCTCCTAAATCAGCCCAGGGCTGCTTCACAGTCTTTCTTGATGGTATACAGAAATCTGCCAAGTCGGATAAATAAAAAATGTAATTACCGTACTTAATAGCATCAGAGAGCAAAGTACTTTCCCTGGCAGTGAAAGTACTGTAGAAAGTAAAGGAAAAGAAAAGGAAGGGAAAGGAAAGGAAAGAAAAGAAAAGGAAAGAAAAGGAAAAAAAAGGAAAGGGAAGGAAAGAAAAGAAAAGAAGAGAAAAGGAAAGGAAAGGAAACAAAACAAAAGGAAAGGAAAGAAAAGGAAAAACAGCAACAGCTATTCACTTTTCAGAGACTAAATATAAGGTTTAAGGACTGACTACATGTTGCTGCAAAGGTGGTTCTGTGCAACCACTGGAAGAAATGACACAACTTACCAGATAGTGCCTGAGTGTACAGGAATAACAATTATCACTGAATATGTCCATCAGATCAAGATATACATGTATAGGTTGTGTAGACTTACTTGTCCTGTTTAAAAAGCCCCACAAACATTCCTTCACCACCTGCAATTTCCTCTTCTGAAATGAAACTAGAACTTTCTGTAGAGAATGTTTTTACAGTTCTATTACGAAGACCGACACAAATCTGCAATTTAAACACGAAAAGGAATCAGCTTCAAATAATTCAAACAAATGAAGTCTAGGCAATTCTTTAAACTTCAACAGGATTAAAAGTTCCTCAAGTATATAAAAATAAGATCTTCCAAAGATTGAAAACAGAAAAGCATGAAATTCAGAGATTTGCAAAAATGCGAGTGCTCATGGATGTGTGAATGAACCAAAAATGTGTGACTTCCATGCTAAATGTGTGAAACTTGGCAGGTCTGCACTGTCTTGTTACATGTGAAACTACTATTTGCTTAGTTGCTTACAACTCAGATATATTGACAAAAAAAATTGTGAGGGCACATGATGCCCTGCTCCCTACCCCCCTCCCTCTGTCCTGCAACCCTTCTTTAACAAAATCATACCTCGGTTTCTTCCTTGTTTCCCCAACACATTACACAGATTTCTTTGCTTTTGTCTGCACTTGTGACATCACCATAGTTAACAAATGAAGATCTTTTCAAATCAACTCCTGGAGTACATGAAATATGCATTGCCAAATGTTAAATAAATGAATAGTGTTGACACTTTAGTTATGAGACTCACACTTTTTGGCCGAATATATATTAATTTCAAGCAATGACAGCATTCATACAAAATCTCACACTTTGTTAAAATACTATTTAAAAAAAGAATTAAAAAATAATATAACATGTATAAAAATAAGAAAATAGTTGAACTTCTATCAAAACAAACTTTTAAAAAACCTCATGCTGACTGTTCTATATAACTTGAATCTATCCTGCAAAAATTACCGACTCATAATGACAAAAAACATATCTCAGAAACAAAACTTCAGAAAATTCTGTGGAAAACATGCCCCCAGACCCCCCTAGGAGTTCGGCTCTGTAAGCCCCTCTGTTACCCCTTCCGGACAAATAAATTTCTCAAAACTGACGATCCAAAAAACATAGCATCCATACAACAATGTATATCATAATTTCACTATTTAACCCTCAGGGGCTTTTTAATCTTGGACCTTTTAGAGGGATTGAGGTTATTAAAGAGGGAGTGGGGTTATTAGAGAGGGGGCTTATTCAGAAGTTGGATCAGGTGACCAGGTCAAAACAGACTCACTAATAGATTAATGGAAATGGAACATTT
This sequence comes from Bergia sp. 'catenularis', assembly GCA_025434825.1. NCBI lineage: Eukaryota > Metazoa > Cnidaria > Anthozoa > Zoantharia > Parazoanthidae > Bergia > Bergia sp. 'catenularis'. Next base: position 8,214 of record JANRMR010190379.1, read on the forward strand.
TAATTTTAAAATTAGTGCACTTTCTGCCATATAATAGTGACACAAGACAAAGTCTAGTTCAACATTTTTATGGTCCAAGGAGCCAGAGTCAGGCAAGGTATTTTTAATTTTAAATTCTAGTTAAAACTTTTTTTAGAGTAACGTGTTCTTATATATTTTATCATAATCTGATCTTCTCAGTTTTGAAACCCTGTATATAAGTCATTGACAAATCACTGTAAAATTACTGAAAACGACAAAAAGTAAAAAATCTTGTACAAACCTTTCAAAATCCCGATTTCACTTCCCAACCACGCGTCCGCCATTGTGGACCAGAGGCTCAAACTATGACCCAGTCTTCCCTTTTTCCAGACGCTGTTACGCGCGCGTCGCCTTGCTGTCGTTGCACATCGGCACCAGATCGAGCCATGAGAAGTTTGAAATTCGTGTATCTCTTGTTTATTTTCTTCTATCAGATTGATCGTACGAGCGCTTTGACTGATAAATTGGTTAGATATGCAAGTAAGACTCGGTATTACGGTGAAGCAGGCTCGTGGCGCAGACCAGAAGGTTGTAAACCCAAATACATTGACATGTTGGTTCGCCATGGCACACGGCACCCCAGCAAGAACGATGTGAAAAAGATCCAGGAAATGTTAAATGTTGTGAATCGCTTTTTCAATGCCAGCTCATCGTTTCGATACGGTAATTTATACCTGCCGTGGAAAAACCAGTTTTACGTTGAAAAAGACAAAATACTGACCCATACTGGCAAAGAAGAGATGAGAAACTTGTCAATTCGCATGATGGAACGTTTTCCCGAACTCTTGGATCCTAAAAATAATCGAGAAGCCTGCACCTTTCATAGTACTGACACATCTCGAACAATAGAGAGTGCTTCTGCATTCGCAGCAGGTTTGTTTGGAGAAGATTCGGATGTTCCGATTGTTTCAGTTGACAAAAACAAGGATCTTTTGCTCCGTTTCTTTGATCAGTGCCCTCGATACAAAGTAGAAGTGGCGGAGAACAAGACTGCTCTCTATCACACCAAGCGTTTTAGAGAAGGTAAAGAAATGAATACTGTACTAAGGAAAGTTGTGGCCAAACTGGGGCTCACAGCTCAACAGCAGGAGGAACTGAAACCGAAACATATTGCAGCAATGTATGTGGCTTGTTCATTTGAAGTCGCGTTGTTTGACCAACACAATGCCTGGTGTGCATTGTTTGATTCTGAAGACTTTGCCATTCTTGAATACCTGTATGATCTTAAACACTTCTGGAAAAGAGCTTATGGATACGAGATAAACTATAGGATGAGTTGTATCTTGCTGTCAGATATAGTCAAAAACATGCAATTGCAAATAGCACAGACACAAAGCACATCAGCTGGAGAGGCAAAAAACTCTGGAAAGTTACGTGTAGGCACATTTCGATTTGCACATGCTGAGACTCTTCAGCCACTCTATGCACTTCTTGGGCTGTTTAAAGATGCTGAAGAACTCAGAGCTGATAACTTTGCGAAACAAAGATTTCGTAAATACAGATCAAGTCTGGTAGCACCATTTGGTGCTAATATTGCCTTTATTCTCTATAGCTGCAATGATTCTGAACATGAAAATAACTCAAAAAATTTTCAAGTACAAGTGTATGTCGGTGAAAAACTTGTTCCATTAAGTTGCGGAGATAATGTGTCTTGTACATTTGGACACTTTCTTAATCTTTATTCTAAAATCACAAACAGCTGTGATTTGAATGAGCTGTGCAAGATAAAAGAAAGTAGTACAAGACATGAAGAGCTTTAGGCTGATTGCCAATGACGTGACTGTAGGCACTTAAAAACCTCTATGCTTGAGCACTGATTGAAAAACACTTTAATGTAATGACACCAAAATGCAAAAAATCTTTTACATGTACAGAGTTTTTTTGAAAAGTATAGTCACTGGGGGGGGGACATAGCTTGGCTCTGATCATGAAGCCAAAGCTTTTGATGCACTGTTGGACTACCCAAGTCCAGTAAGTACACTATGAACAATTAGGTCCCAGCTATCAAAACATGTTGGACTACCCGAGTCCAGTAAGTACACTATGAACAATTAGATCCCAGCTATCAAGACTTGAAGAGCTATAGACTGACTGCCATTGATGTGACTAGAGGCACTTGAAAACCTCTATGCCTGAGCACTGGTTAAAAACACTTGAAATGATATCAAAATGTCAAAATGCCACTAAAAGTATAGTGAATGGGAAGACCACAGGTTGGTTCTGAAGCCAAAACTTTTCATTCATTGTTGGACTACCCAAGTCCAGTAATTACACTATGAACAATGAGGTCCTAGATTTTCAAAAATTTGTAGCAGTTATCATATGGTTTCGTGTTCAATTTAGAATTAATTTGCACAAGTGAGTTTTTCATAAATTTCAAATTGCACGAGCCACTTCGGTGAGTGCAATTTGAGATTTTTGAAAAACTCACAAGTGCAAATTAATTTCAAATTGAACGAGAAACCATATGATAACTTGTTAATCATGTACATGAAAAAATTGTA
>JANRMR010190390.1:0-10737 GCA_025434825.1 Bergia sp. 'catenularis'
TGAGGTTAAGGTTAGAGTTAACATTAGAGTTGAGGTTAAGGTTAGAGTTAACATTAGAGTTGAGGTTAAGGTTAGAGTTAACATTAGAGTTGAGGTTAAGGTTAGAGTTAACATTAGAGTTGAGGTTAAGGTTAGAGTTAACATTAGAGTTGAGGTTAAGGTTTGAGTTAACATTAGAGTGAGGTTAAGGTTTGAGTAACATTAGGGTTAGGTTTAGGTTTAGAGTTAAGGTTAGGGTTTGAGTTAATATTCGGGCTAGAATTAAGGTTTGGGTTAACATTAGGGTCAACGTTAGTGTACGAACGCTGTTGTTTTTTGGAAAAGAAATGTATTCTTAAGTGTTTTTCTTTGGGACATGTTTATCACAGTATCTTAATTGTACAAATGTAACTACAGTTGCGCATTTTTGGATTGCGCATCGCTACTGAATTTACGAAAAAATTGTTTCTTGTTGTTGTGCTTTATCGTTGGTCATCGTTGATCGATTGTTTGAAACTGGCACCTCAACTCTATTGATATTATCAATAGAAAAGCAAGCTCTCCTCCCACTGCTATAGTTTAACACACAGATTTTTGCTTTGTAGTGAGCCCGCGATCGACCGGCTACACCCCCATGAAGAGAGCAGAGTCAGTGGGCCAATCCGGTCATGAATACATCAACATTAAGCAAGGTAGATCGTCTTATGACGTTTCTGATGTTTCCTCAGGTTTTTACTTTTTGCCTACTCTGGCATTCGAGTGTATAGACTGGCTGATTTTGTTTGTATACGTAAAGGAATTTGTATAAGTGTGTTCTTTCTTTGCGAATGGAGTTTGGGTGTTTTGTTTGTGTGTGTGTGTGTCTATTAGTATTTATTTTTTTCCTGTGAACTGTCTACGGTTTAATGTCTGTCTGTCAGTCAGTCAGTCAATTAATGAATCAATCTATCCATCCATCAATCAATCAATCAGTTAATTGATCCTTTCGGCGTCTGTCTGTCTGTCTCTCTCTGTCTCTCTCTGTGTGTCTCTCTGTGTGTCTCTCTCTGTCTCTGTCTCTCTCTCCCTGTCTCTGTCTGTCTCTCTGTCTGTCTCTCTCTGTCTCTGTCTCTGTCTCTGTCTCTCTCTGTCTCTCTGTCTGAGTAAATGATTGTCTTTATTTGTTCCATTATCAGTTATGCTACCAATGTTCCGATCGTGCTAAAAGTGATGTTTCGGGCCAGAACACAAAGTAATAAACTAGTTTTAAAAATGTATCGAACCTTGACCGATGTGATTAATCACAAATCTTTTTGTTGGATTAAGATGGTTTCTTTTAAATTTCCTTTTGACTAGTAACATGATAAAAATCGATTTTCTGAAACTGAAGAAAAACTTCATTAACTCGGCCATGAAACAGCGTCTGAAAATATTAACTATATAGGACGAACCAAACAGCGCCTAAAAAGATTAACTATATAGGACGAACGCCTAAAGCTAGTGTTAAAACAAATGACTGTGAGCAAATACCAAACGGTTTGTTATGTTAGATCTAAGGTCTGGTTTAAGCGTCTGTATTCGTTTAACGAAATAAAATATCCTACAGCATTTCAGCAAACAGAGATAATCTTGCACCGATAGGTTATTCAACCACCTTCCTCCCCCCCCTGCATAAAAGAAAATCAGCTTATCAGAACAAGCAAATAAAAAGAACGAATAACTAACTATGCTTGTGTTTGGTTTGATTGTGTTGTTTCTCTTTGCTTTCACTCGAGTTTCACAAAACTATTTGGATGGTAGAGGCGCGACCGATATTTGTCTCAAAAAGATCATTTTATATACGGATAATCAAGGCTGTTTGAGTTGGGGTGTGTTTGGCCGATTACATGGCGGATTTTAGTCAGGTGTAGGTGGGCTGCGGTTTCAGCCAGCCAACATTTTCGCCGAGACTGAATGTCGCGGGTGGTTAGCCCAAACTAGGCTGGATTTTCAGTCTGGTCAAAGGGGTTGAAAAATCACGCATGAAATTGCAATTACTTTTCAGCGCGGATCATACTGAAACTGAACTGCTGCGTGCGCAGTATTGGGTTTGCGATCCCATGATGAAAGAAATGGTACAAATCACAACAAAACCTCAACTTCATAACGATAAAATGGTTGCCTGGGCTCAGACATTTTGCCATTTCATGATGTATATCAGCCCCTTCAGTAGAATAAGTTCACGAGGTAGAATCAGGGCTGAAATTTGCCAGATAGTTAAAGCGATGACTAATGATGAAAACTGAACAGAATGTTAGTATTTATTAGTTATCTATGTGTTATGTAGTTTGAACGTTCGTCTGCCAGCCACCTGTAGCCCATCGCCAGACACCAAGGAATACGTATTCAGAGGATCATCTTTATCTATAAACCATAAATCAAATTAAAAATGATGTTCAGCTTCAGCTGTAATTTCCCTCTCCCCTCCACTGTGCCCCTCCCCCCCCACACACACACTCCCTTTTCTCCCTACCCCGACCAACGAAAGAACATGTTCACCAGCTGGTATGACTGCGCAATCCTTTTCTTTTTGGCCAAAACACGATAAAGATCAAGAGTAACGAGTTCTAGGAATAATTCAAGTAAAATTTTAAACGCTGCTTGAATTGTACACATGGCTTTATTTTGAGAATAATTATGATGAGTAATGAAGCGAATTTCTTGTTGGCCCGAAGATTAATTTATTGAGTACCGCAACATAACTCTGTGATGCATGGGTGGCCATTGATCCTTGAAAATTCTGAAAGCGGCAGTTTTGTATGGAAGAACCAAAGAACACCTTGAGGTGGTGTGGTGTGTTTTTGTATTCTATTCTATTGTATTGTATTATTGTATTGTATTTCGTTTCATTTCGGTGTGTCTGTGTTTGTGTTTTGAGTTTGCGTTTACGGTTTTCGTTTGAGTTTGCGTTTGTTTGAGTTTGCATTAGTGTTTGCGTTTGTGTTTGTGTTTGCGTTTGCGTTTGTTTTGCGTTTGTGTTTGTGTTTGAGTTTGCGTTTGTGTTAAGGTTTTGGGTTGCGGTTGACAAGGACACGGGCTGGGGCCACGATTTCTGCAGCTTGTACCCAGACGTTTTTATTCCCATCATTTTTTGTTGTTCCAACTCTAGTTTGTTTGATGTCATTTTGCTGCGTCTTCCACAAAAGAAAGTTCTGGTTTGCTTTTATTACGTAATAAATCGTGAATACACGGCAATTATAAAAAATATTTAACATTTTTAGTTTATTTAAAAGATTGATTGTGTAATTATTAAAGTAATAAACTAAAAATTTTACCGTATGTAAATATAGTTAAACTGAATTGAACAATCTAATTTTTTTTCTCTGGAGAGTTATTTGCATCTCGAATCTTTGGGTAAGGTAAAAATAGCACTCTATTTACGTATAAAGTACGGAGACTAGCCTGGTAATCATATGTTCCAGTGGACTGTACACAGTCACGGCCGGAAAACGCTGCGATATTTTATTCACATGACGTTTTCATGCAATATTGCATTAGTGGTTTCAAGTATCGACCAAAATATCTCCTCTCTATTTTGTAAAACTGAAAAAATATATCTAAAGAGATTATTGAAGTATGGAAAAGGCGAGATAGGAAAACACTTCCCAAAACAAGGAGAACATGTACATTAGTTCCCAGCATATGTGAAATTGATATTGTGAGGTATGCAGAAAACGGCTATGAAATTTCATACACTTTCGTAACATGTTTCAAAACACTTTAAATAACTCCAGTATGATTCACACCACCTTGCCTTGAGATCATGTTTTAGACTTCCGTTGACTTCCATTTTGCGTCAATATACTTTTCATTTACGGAGGGATCTTAATTATATTGGCTTATAAATTACTATTCAGACAGATAAGAGAGTCGTGCATCATACATGGTTTGTTGACAATTTTAATTTTATAGTCATAAGTATATTGAAGTTGTTTCAAGCTGAACTCCTGACCCTTGAGGCTAAATTACATCATGGGGTGTTAATAACTGAATGCCGTGTTCGCACATTCCAGTTCAGAGACAACGGTGGAAGCATTTACAGTTCTCATTCTGTTTTGATTTCATTTTATTATGGTAGGAACGAAGAACGACGCGAACCCAAATATTGGACCAGGCACAAGTCAAATAGCCCAGCTAAAGGTAAGTTTACAAATATCTTGGTTAGTTAAACGTTTCTTTTCTCATCTCTAACTTTCAATCGAAGTAGAAGATACAAATGACAGTGAATCTCAGCTGTTGTCTTTGTACTTGAAAATAGTCAACTTTGTCAAGTCTAAAATTACTGATCACAGCCATGTGATTACACTTTACTTGAGTTTAGCAGTTTGTAAACACATGTATGAAAGTTGAGAGATTCCCTGTTGCAGTCAGGTCTAAACTCCAAAGCAGTTTTTTTTCTCATGTTTCAGTTGGTTCTAAATTTAATAGTAAAACGGTTTCTCTTCTTTACTCTCAACAAATAAAATGCTGGTTGCCGGTAGTTCGTGTTTCCCTTTTGGATTTTTTCCCTGCTGGCTTTTCTCAGTCGCAATCTTATCATTTTTTAAAAAAATATTTTGTTTATCGATTGGTTTTTCAGTCATTTTTTTTATTGCTAGAGAAGTTTGGCTACAACACGAAATGCTTCGTCACAAGATTCTGAAGCCGCTGATTATTACCATTTTTCTGCTTGAATTCTCACACTTGCGTAAGTCACTTGTTTTTCTCACGCTCACAAATGCTCGCTAAAAAGAACAATCAATACCCGTTTTATTACATGTACATCGTCAGTTATCAGTCGGCAATCCGATGTTTTTGTTGTTCTTTTTAATTGGTATCTAAAAGGCGGTCACGGGGCGAAATATCACAGAATTAACTCGCCAAATATGTTAATAATTTTGGCGACCCTGAAAAATTAACCAATTTGTTCATTTCAGAGTATTAGTAATGATATCATCATTATTGACCAGTATTGTTTCAGCGGTTTCATCCATTATATAAGTTGTTTTGAAGTAATATTGGTTTTTTGATCTTTTCTTGTTTCTGGAGAAATAAATGAGTGAAAAATAAAGTTAATATTTTCATTGTAGATTTTCTTTTTTGATGGATCATATTTTACCGTTTTAATCCAGTGGGTACTAAGTGAGACCGCCTTGTCAAAATACCGTGATTCTTGTGACTTTTAAAAAGGCCGGGTCAACCAAGCGTGAGAATCGAAACTCTCGCTGTTGTTTGACCACCAAAGATCGCGCACTTTCAAGACTCTCGTGCTTTCTCGTCGACTCTAAGTCGCTCTCATCTACTTCAAAATATATTCCAGTTGTCGTTAGTGTTGGTGAAAGTTTTCTTCATATATTCGTTGCGCTCACTCATGCAGCTCTCGTTAACTCTCATTAGCCACATTTGCACTTTATTTTAGTCTGCTTATCCGGATAATGTCAACAGTGTCGGTGTAAGATGTTTTAAAATCTCTCTAAAAACACAACAAACTGATTTATAGCATGAATCCAGTGCAATGTTGACAAAACAACGCGACTCGCTGACAATCTTTTTTACAGAGCCGTAGGCGTTGACAAACTCTGATGCTTAAAAGAGTTTCTGAAAACTTTTTAAAATTACACTTCATTCAGTACTTAATTGACGTTGTTTACAGTGCACTGAGTGAGCTCGACTTGTATGTGTGAAGATGATATACCTAAGTTTACTCCAGTTTAGTACCTTGGAAAATTATGGTTGCCGAACACTTTTTCCTATTTCAGTCGAGAAGCTATATTGGCGCATGTTTCTGTGTAGAGTCGTAAGCAGCCGTTGATAGAGCTTTTACCGAGCTCAATATTAAAATAAACAGATTGAATTCCTGAGTAAGAAATTCTAACGTTTTGTAAAATCTCAGTGCCTGGAGTTTTTTTTTGGATTCTTTTACTAAAGATGCGGACATACCGGTATATCGTACCGAGAACTGTACTCACCAGTGAATTTATTAGGTTTTTTTTCTGTCGCTTTCTTTCATGATATGAAAACAAAAGTCAAATAAGGCGCCCTGCAGGATGAATTGTTATCAATCGATGAATTGTTATTATTATCAACTGATGAATTAATAACTATTGATTATTACCACTTCAGAATGAATTAATTATGATACGAGGAATATTGAATGTACCATGACCGTTTCACTGTGCTTCAATTCATTTTAGTGAGGTCAAGATAGGTCGAAGATGATGGACCAAGCTGTTTTATGGTTTGAAAAACGCTTAACCTCTTGTCCAGCTGTGGTCAATTTTCTGAAAACCGAGATCGAGAATATCCCAACATATGAACCATTTATCGAAAAAGAAATTAATGGTCAATGCATTTTCCTTATCGCGAATAGTCGAGCTTGAGTGATGTCCAAAGTTTCAAGAGCTGAGAATTTTGTAAATTTAAAAATTTTGAGGACATTCAGTTTGAATGATTAAAAATGTCCGTTTTAGTTGGCTGTAGTCTCTGTCTGAAGTGCCATATGGAGGTTTTAAAATGTCATTCAGGGATGTTTGGAATAGTGCGAAAACACTGCATTGCCCGACCTGGCACATGTGCGTGTTAACTCAAGCCATTGGCCATCACCGCACCCCAGTTACTAGATTGGGGCTCATTTCTTTACTGCATTAAAGCTTTTTTCACACAAAATATTGAGGCTTGCCAGTATAAACCGTGTTTGTGTTCATAAGCTATGCCAGGTTCTGATATGAAAAATTTTCCATCTTTTGCTCTTGAAGACTAAATGCAGTACCATATAAAATTGCACATAAATATCAAATCCGTTTTGCACTGTTTTCAGTGGATTCTAACCTCATTACAATAAAAGCTAAACTTGACTCGTATGTAGCACCATTTGAAATAGTTTGTTGTTAACGAAAGAACGCTGCAGGTCATGTTACTGATAAGGAACAGCAAAAAGGATAATAATTAATATGGCAGGGTTTTTTGGATGGAAATTTTACATTTATTTTGAGTAAACCATAGATATATCCTTTACTTCCATCTGTTTTGCCATTCTTCCTTTCATTTCGTTGCTTTGTGCGTTTGTTCACTCGCTCGCTCGATAATCAATTCATTATATTACCAACTGTGTTAATAATAATAATAATAATAATAATAATGACGTTACCCAGACGACATTTCCACAGAGTGGCTCTTCATCCATCAGGGGGACTAACGGCTCAACGTCCCTGTCCAAGGACGGTGTGGGGAAAGAAGGTCACCTAAATATTCGACTCCATGGCTACGCCGGGACCTTCAAGTTGGCAGTCTGAGATCTTGTCAACTGAATTAACATCGCACACACATGCAATGTTATTTCATCACTGTAGTGTACGTGTGGGCAAATCTGTATAGGACATGCGCAATAATCAGTTCGTATCATCATAACTCTCGTCGCGGTTTGGTCGCCCATATCATCTTCCACTTACTTGCATACTTTCAGTCGTCACACTGACTGTCTTTTGTTTGGATTTGCCCAGTAGTCTGTCTGTCTGTCAGTTTGTCTGACTTTCTGTCTGTCTCTCTGATTGTCTGCCCTGTCTGTCTGTTAGTTTGTTTAATTGTTGCGCTTTCTACGATGTTTTTATTAACAGAACATATTGCGAATGCAATTTATTTGCTAGATCCATTCACTTGTGGGGGCTAAAGTCATACTTGGTCAAATTTGAGCTCATATATTCAACATAAGCACCAGCCCCCCCCCCCCCCCATAAGGGAATGGATCTAGAAGAATTTTGAAAGTGTACGTATTCTTGAAGGGATGTTCACAACTGCATTGTGTGTATGGTGATGCCAAACAGACTCTTGAGTAATATTATATCGTAAATATTTTCCAGATGCGGGAGTATAACGCGATGTATGATTGGCTAGAGAGTTTCAAACTAAATGTTTACATCGACAATTTTGTCAAAGGTGGCTTTGACATGACAAGTATGAAAGGTCTAACAGCAGAGGTAAGCTAGTATATTCTAAGGGTGTTTTGTTATCATTTATTGTTCAGTTTATGCAACATATGAAATCTTAAAGCCTTTCAATTTGCAAAACTTCAAAACAAGTGAACAAGCTCTCAAAATTCAATATAGAAATTTAAAGTTTCGTATAATGAAATATTAAACAGTCAAGTTTTGCTAATTACATTCGACAAAGAAGTTGCTTTTTAGCCCATCTACAACTTTAGCTGATAAATGTAGTCAAAGACAATTAGTTTTGATAGTACTTAGAAATGTTTTAAAACCAACGACTGAAATTTAAAGTGGCGGCCATTTTGAGACCACTTTGTGCGCGCGGTTTTCTGGGATTGTGCCATATGATCAATTCAGTCAGGCGTTCCTAGCACGCAAGAGCCGATCATCTCGAAAATTTGACATTATTAATCATAAAATTAGTAATCATTTTTGTTCTTAAGCAATATTGTCCACATAAGAAAGAGTTAAGGCTGGAAACAGAACAGCTTCACAAGTGAAGTCCTGCACAAAGACGTTTTATTTTTACCTTGATACTCGTGACGAAAGTTAATACTGCTAAAATGCGGTTTTATCAACAAGGGTAGATATGGTACGTTTTCCACCGTAAGGTTTGGTGTAAAGGTGACGTTTCTGGTATTAGTTCATCGTCAGAGCAAACTTAGGAATTATGGGGAAGTTATACTGTATCCAAACGCCTAACTTCAGCCAGACTTAATTGAATTTATTTAAACTCGACTGTAAATATTCGTCCAAAATGAATTGTAAAAGATTAACGAGTTTGATTTGTTCGGTATGAAATATCCGTGTACAAAGTCGACTCTGTAGACCTCGATAATTCATTTCGGACGATTGTTTGCTGTTAAACGGATTCAGTTAAGTTCGACTGTTTTGACGCCTTTAGGTTTAGTAGGATATTAATTTATGCAAACTGAAAAATCAAATCGAACTAACTTTGTTTTGAAAAAACTAGCTTTTCGGAATAAACTAGATAAACAATCAATACGATAAGACTGGTTTTTGAATGTACTTTATATACCCAACAGGACCTTACGGCAATCTCGGTTACCAAGACCGGTCACAGAAAGAAGCTGTTGGCCGAATCAGCCAAGTTGCCTCCTTTGAGTGATGAGTTCCCCAAGAATAAGCCAGTACGTATTGTAGGTTTTTGAAATTCAAACACAGGTGGTGGAACACCATAATGTCTGTACATACTTCTGTTGCAACAAACTACTTTGTTTTACAGTCACATGATTTGCTTTGTTAACTCAGTTTCCTTCCGTCATGCATGCCGATATATACATCAATATTTGTTTTTATGATTATTTGTTAATTGATACGTTACTGTTTTTACGCCAGGCTGACATAATGACGTGGCTGAAATTGATTGGTTTGGACCAGTACATTCCGAACTTTTTGGATGGGGGGTTCGATGATATGGAGTTTGTCCAGGATTTGACTGTAGAGGACTTGGAGACAATTGAGATCAAGAAACCTGGCCATCGCAGAAAACTGTGGATGTCAGCAAATGCATTGCGAGAAGATGATGATGGAAATGACTCCGGATTTGAAACGAACCGAGAATGTTCGCATGTTCAAGAAACTTCTTTTAATGGCAACGTGAAGCCTTTCTTAGAAACTGACTTGGATGCTCTTACCATGCAGATGGGAGAAAAACCTAACATGGATACGGTTCCGTCAGAATCAGTGCCACAGGAAACTGGCCAAGAGAACGTAGAAACCCGTCCATTACCAAATGCTGATGATGAAACTAAGATTGCTGACGCTGGCGAACAGAAGCTCAAAGTTAGTATGGCATTAGTCGAAGAAAATGAACCAGATTTAGACAGTATGCTTGCACAGGTTGGAGAGGAAAGCACAGAACATGAAAATGTACCAACCCCTCAAACTGATAAGAGCAGTGAACGAGATTCGGAGAAGAAAACGATAGAAAAAGATGAAACTCAACAAACAACCGTTGTATCTTCACGTCCCGAGTCACGTGACAGCACGCAGGAGCCTTCTGTTGATCAAGCACCATCTGGTTTACACGAACTTTCTAATCACGCAGAACAAACTGAGTCCGAACCCCCTGTACATGTGGAACCAACTCTACCCGAACCGCCTAGTAACGTGCAACCATCTGAACCCGAACCGCCTGTTGACGTGCAACCATCTGCAGACGACTCGTCTATTCACGTGCAGACCGACGGGGCCGAGGTCCAGACCCCCAAGAAACCGACTCCTCCACCTGTGCGTCCCAAACCGCGTTCAAGAACAGACAGTCGTGATAAACTGGATCAAACCAGTGCTTCAACAGAACTTCCTAAGGACAAATCTCCATCACCCACGGTGAGACCCAAACCACGGGTTGAGCTGCCTCGAGCCCAGGAAAATGTAAAGGAAATTGCCAGCAAATTTAAGCCAGCTCTTTCCGATGGAGATTCTGCAAGCCCTCCGTCTGTGAGGCCCAAGTCATTTAAAAAAGATATTTCACCAAAGCCATTAAACTCTGACCCAGTCCCCAGGGCGAGCTCATTCTCTAATTATAGCAAAACCCAGGAACACGCCATCGATGCAACTCGGCCGAGGAGCGGCAGTGAAAGTAAGTGGATTCACATAAGTGTACGGACAAATAATCAGAAAATAAATTGAAAAACGCTGCAGACACACGGACAGTAAGTAAGTAAGTAAGTAAGAAAGAAAGGAAGAAAGAAAGAAAGAAAGAAAGAAAGAAAGAAAGAAAGAAAGAAAGAAAGAAAGAAAGAAAGAAAGAAAG
>JANRMR010190412.1:0-10735 GCA_025434825.1 Bergia sp. 'catenularis'
TCTTCTTTATGTAACCTCAATTCTATCTTGAAAATAAAGAGGTTAACATACTTGAATTTTCCTGTACCATCTTACTAGCTAAAGCTAATCCTTTCACTAATCAGGGTTCCGGCGGGTCATTAAAAGTCTTAAAAGTCTTTATTTTGCTCTTCTGAGGTCTTAAAAAGGTCTTAAATTTGCTTGAATTTCTGTTTGAGATCTTAAAAGGATTATTTTCAAATAAAATTGAGTTTTTCCTTCAATCAAATCTTGAAGCTTACTCAACAGCAGTGTATTTTCCTGAAAGTGTTAAAACTTTGTTGTTATCATCTCATAAAAGATTCCGTTTTATGATTTTGTCTTTTGAGTCTTTTGTGAAAAATAGGTCTTAAATTTTCTTATTTTTGGCGTTAAAAAGTCTTAAATTTGTTGAGTTTTGAGCTGCAGGAACCGTGACTAATGCACTGGGAATCGTTGCCTTGATTAATACCTTAGACTTGCAAATGTATAAGCGTCCCCCCCGAATATAAGCCCACCAAATCTTAGAAGGAAAACTTCTGACTTTAAATCCCCCGAATATATAAGCGTTCCCCCCGAATATAAGCCCATGGGAGTGTATTCGGTGAAGCACTAAGGATTAGTTTCAAAACGGATGTAAACCAATGTAACTTTCCAGCTGTTATTTTTTGTTCAAAGACGTTCAACAAGCGTATTGCCAGTATTTGAGAGTCCTAAAGTTTAAAATTGAAATGGATATTTAACGTGTTAACGTGTGTTTAGTGTCATTTTAAGGTTGGAGATTTTGAGACACGAAACTCTATTCAAATATTAGCCCCCCCCCCTGAATATAAGCTCACTCCGACTATATAAGCCCATTAAAAAGTACGTTGAAAGTTATAAACCCATGGGCTTATAGTCAAAATTACGGAATTTTTTTCAAGTTTTAGGTGGTGGTATTTTGGCCCAGACGCTCAACTAAGGAGTGCCCCCTTGCACGTTCCCCTCCCTCGAGAAATGTGGATCTCCGAGTACAGTTGTTTTGACCACATCCCTAATATGAGAGGCTTAGTTAGAGAACTGAAATACACTTTGACATATGTGCAACAGATATCAATATATATGGGATTTACATTATTACGTCATGTTAGTACAGCTACCAGAATCCTTTTCGTGACTGCTTTTCTTTTAGAATTCTCCAGAAAGTGTACAATTTATAGAAGAACATTTTTCGTAAAGGATTGTGGTAGCTAAATTTCCTCCTAATGAAGGTTTTTGTTTTAGCAGGAGAGGCTGGTCAATCTCCTATATAGCCATTGTAGTCGCTATACGTCAGTCCAAAATTTTGCTTGTAACTGAAATTTCTCCGTTCTACCTTCAAGAAATTAGTAAATCTCTTTCTTTCTATTTTAATATTTTCTTGTGACTTAATAATTTATTTAAAACTATTTCGTAATATAAGATTCGTGTTGTTTATTTTATTATTAAACCAATATCAAAATGTTTTCGAGTGGCCTTTTCTTCGTCGATAAATAATAGTAGTAGTAGTAATAATAATAATAATAATAATAATAACAATAATCAACTTTATTTACCCAGGGGACCCTGTATAAATATCTAAAATTACAAATATAGAAGATTAATTTAGAATTACAAATATAAAAAAAGTACGAAAATAAAATTACATTTATAACTGCTATTTCAATAATAATAATAATAAAGTTTGTCATATTCCTATTTTAAAAGACGTCAAAAATTAAACAAGTGCCCTGTCTTTAACAACCACCGAAAGTGAAATAAAGTCCCCCGGGCGTTAGTTTGAGTTTTTACGTTACTGGACGTAATATGGAAAATGAAAATGACTGCTGTTATTTTAGATGACGAGTGAACTAAATAGTACGAACCGTAAATGATGATCACGGAAGAAAGAAACAGAAATACAGCTGATTGAAATAGAAAACAAAGACGAAATCAACATGCGAAAGACCTAACTCGACTTGCAAAATCGTGGCTGACTCGCCGCCTATCGTCTTTGAGAGCGAAGAAGAGTCGTGGGAAGGAATCCCCTTCGCGCTTCGCCGATCTGAGTTAACCACGACTCTCGCCCTGATTATTCCGCGCTCCCTCTCTCTCCTTTGCTCCCAAGAGAGACGACTGGGGACGAGTATGTGACAACATGCCATTTTACTTATGTCAGTTATGACTATAAATGCAATTTTGTGCTCGTACCAGACCTATACGGAGCCATCAACTCGGGTTTTGTTGAATTTGTGAGACAAAATGTGTCGGAGTAATATCTTAGACCTGGAACGAGCACAACATTTTCTGTAATATGGTGTACAAAGGCGGGTTGCACCGCTTACTTGACCTTCAGGTGTCATTTTCCCGGGCTTATTAATTGTACTCGAAAGGGGTTTTGGGTGGATTATAATCAAGGACTTATCACGGTTGGGAGGGAGGAGAGCTTAAAACCCAAATTAAAAGAAACATAACCCTATTATGCTTGTTTATATCATAAACTTTAACATTGTGACGAGCCGTTATTTCAGCCTAGCTACTGGTCATCAGATCAAGCTTCAATCCTTAACAAAACTAATCCAACTAAGGATTGCGAGAGAAAGATGACCGAGCTTAAATCCGAAAAGACTTGTAATCGACAAGACTTATAACCCTTTTTGTTAGCGTCAAAAGAGGTGGACTTATAACCTGGGTTATCACGGGGGCCGGGGACAATTGACCGTAACAAAAAAGATGGCGACTGGTACATTTACCCATAACTCCTAGCGCGCTAAAACCTAAAAATGTTCATAAAAATGTACAGAAAGGATCTGAAAACTTCAAACCTTGCATTCACAATGTTGTTAGTGCACGAACAATTTTCTTAAAACAATGGCCTTCCAAATGTACCTATTCGCTGCGTTAGGTTCGCAAAGCATTGTGGTCAAATGTACAGCCGCCATCTTTTTCGGTATGGTGGATTATATCAGAGGCAGTTGTACGATATTGGGGTATACTCTCTTGGTAAGACTGGTAAAGCAATTTTTTTTTGTCTAACGTCTTTAGTTCTCATGAATTTTAAGTTCAGGCTTCCGCGTTCTTGCACGATATTTTTAAGTTTTTGATGAAGGTATGTGATAATTGTCAAATACATACCGCGAGCACTTGACAATTGCGTGATAAAGAACGTGATCATGCGTGACTTTCCGGATCAAGCACTCCATTGTCTTGCTGCTTGCTCCAGGGGTCGGAGGATATGCAAATTCCTGTTTCCCTTTTGTAACTCAAAACTGTTCTGTCAGCGTTGCCCCATATTTAAACGACACTCTCGCCAGCAACATGGCGCACCATATTCAGTTAGTCTTAACAGCCCTCGCAGGGATCTCTTTGGCTAATGGTAAGTCTTTTTGGACCAATCTGTGAATTACTTTCTCAGAATAACTAAGTTTGCAGTTCGTTCAGCGATCTAAGTTACTTTCGTATGCTGCTCGAAGTTCTCTAGGCCATAAATACGAGACTTACAGCAGAAGCACTTTGTTGTTTACGATCAACGGGTTCGCTCTGGAGGAATAAGAATAGTCTTCGATTCCTGGTCGACTGCGAATTCGATTAACAAAGTGAACCCTTTTAACTGTGTTGGTATTTTTGTTAATGGAAATCGTGTTAAAACTCATTTCAGAGTCCATTTTATCAGTCTAACCTATCTTGGTCACTCAGTGGTCGCAGACCTGCTCAACAAGCGGAAATCACGATCAACAAATGATGAACAGAATAATGAAACGCTGGCACTTCAGTCAATTCCAATGAGTTTTAGCAGACCACTTCAGATCTTTCAAAGTTAAATTGGTTTCGTTATATGTGTTATATGAAGCAGAAAAGAGTTCATTAATTTCTGTAATAAAATATACTAAAGTGTCTACCACTGTCAATTAGGCCACCAGGGGAAAGATTGTACGTATTTATATAGTCAAATTTAATTCAGACGAATTAACATTTGAGGCTGTTAAACTGGACAGCAATGTTCGTCTAAAGCATTGTGAAAGTCCGACAAACTCAATCTGTCCGGCATAGTTTTACATTTATAATTATACAAAATAGACTATTTACAGCATCGTTTATGGCAATAGCCACTAGTCTGCTCCGATTACACATACTAACTTGAAAACTTCGGAGAACAAATTAAAACTAATTAAAATAAACAATTAAATTCGATTGCAGCACGACGTCAAAAACAGGCTATAAACTTTCTAGGTTTTACAACTTTTCTGCATTAAGGGTCTTGCTATAGCTTTACACATCGGTGTTTTATCTCACCCCCTCGGTTGAGTACATGTATAAATTCTAACCGCCAGATTTTATACATTCTTGTTACCGAGACTGGCGAACACAAAACTGAATTACTTAATACTCTCCAGTCACTAGCTATCACACGACAGGTACATTTAAAACAGGTCTAATGTTTTGACGACAAACTGATAACTAATTAATGGTCGACCCAGGCGTCGTTAGATTCCTATTGCGTAATATAAAAATCAAATATTTTGAGTAACTTTGCATCAGCACTTGCCGACCTTTTTCTGCGTTATTATGAAGTAAATTAGTCCGGCGAATCGTAGGTTTTTATTCAGTTAGAAGTCAATAACTAATTTTCAAATAATGAGCCGAATTTTCCGCGAAATTTAATTTTTATTTCCGGGTCTTGTCGTCAGCATAATATTTTGCCGATACGCCTAAATTACTGCCATAATTTACCCCCCAAGGCCATAATCTTTTCTTGTAGTTTTTGTAGTTTGAGTTGGAAAGAGTTCTATATCAATTCACTGTGGAGCCAGAATGATGAAAACTTCGTACATTCCTTGTACTGAAATTATTTTGAAGCAATCGATAGCTTAAAAGGCTTATCGACATTTATTGTACTTCAAAGCTATTGAATTTCACAGAAAGTTGACAACCTTGGCTCGAAGAGCACGGAATGCAATTGTTACAAAGAAGCCGAAATTCCACAAGAAAACAATTTGTCAGGCGTTTCTGTAGATAATAGGAAGACTGATTAATCCCACGTTTGACGTTTACGAAAATTGCACTGGCAGGAAGTCCCTGTGTTGGCGCTTGGTAAGACGGCAAAACTGAAACTTTTCTTCGCGTTGAAATTCCACAAGAACTGAAGACAGGCGATTCTGTAGATAATAGGGAGATTAAGCCTACGTTTGACGTTTCCGTCAAACGTCAGGAAAGATTGCACTAGCAAGAAATCTCTGTGTTGGCGTTTGCTATGACGGCAAAACTAAACGTTTTCTTCACTAAGTCTGCGAATCGGCATTTCCGATTAAAATATGACCAGTTTTCCAGCCTTAGGAAACGGAATTTTGATCGCATTTTCAAACGCGGAGCTTAAAGTTAAACTCCCTTATACCCATACTCAGTCACCAATATTCGAATTCATTTTCGCTATGGTGGTTTACAAAATACCCGATGAAAAAAAGAACACCCACAGTGCTGGAATGCGAGTCTTTCCAAACTTAGAGACATTCCATAGCCCATAAACTGTTCCTTTTAGACCTTCCATAAGCTGCTTTATTTCTCATCACCTGTGTTTCAATGATAAATCGGTCTAGCCGGCGGGGAAATTTTTTTTACAACATTTAATCTGAATAAGAGACATACTTAGATTTTATGGAACACAGTGCATCTGTTTTCGAGGAGGAATGAAACTAATTATGAAATAATATCTGTTTTAACTTTATGAGATAAAAACGCGATGAAAGCGATTCTTTTTAAGTTTTACATTTCGTTGAATTTAGATTAACCGGTCCCTTTCATTTCTCAACCAATTTCGTATACGCAGTTGCCGCTGATTATAATGACTACAGACTCGTTTAAATGTATTTTTTTACAGTGTTAGCCTCGACTTGATGTTAAACTGATCCAGAAATACCAATGTAGATATGAGCTATTCAGTACTATGTGTTGGAGGTTCGGGCTTCAAACCCATCTCGCTTGTATTTATGTGTCTTCAACACTAAATCGAGGCTAACACTGCAAAAACAAGTCTATAGTCAGCAGCAACCGGAAGTACAAAACTGGACTATTCACAGTACACAATATGACCAAGTTTAATCGATTCTTTCCATTCTTATACTTCATATAGTACTGGCAGCAAACATCACCACAGTCGCTCCACCAAATGTAACCACTTCAACAGGTGAGTAGGATACAACACAGTCACGTGATGAACGTCTGACAAACGTCATTGTCGAGGTCATTACACTCATCATTTGTCGTCATCATAAATTAGATGGAGTCTTAGTTTAAATGTTATATGTATTTTGTTTCTTAGACTTTAAATATGCAGCACAAAGCACTGTTATCCTTCAGAGCACTCACTGGACGAGTTCAGCATACGTGGCTGATAAAATGTCGTCAATAGTGACGTCATCACCTGTACAATCTGATAATCGCACTGACACAGAAGGTTTGTACCTTGCACGGATCTTTATAGTTTAGTGTATACCAAACAAGTAATAGCACTTTCCCCACGCTCTGATTGGTACTCAAACCTGGAATATCTCGTGCATAATCACCGCTGGCCATTATGCGTGACACGAGACAAACCAGTGGCATCTTACTTCACATGCGCAGCTACTATTATAGTTGCATTAAACGAGGTAGCTTACGACTGCGGACAGGAAGATAACCACAGATTTGTTTTATTTGTTTTCTTTTTATTTAGCAACAACTTGCAAACACAAAAGAAAACTGACGAAAGTGATTTGCTTACTGGTAAACGTCCACGCACGAGATAGCATCTACCTCGTGTATAAAGAACTCGGATTTTCTTACTTTTGTTTTTTTTTCACTGGTTTGGTATACAACAAAACATCAATCATTCCCCTCGGTTTTGTGCCTAACAATAAACCTTCACCTCACCGTAACAGTGGCTCAGTGAATATCTGCTACTTGTCACCTCCACTTCAGGGAATAATCTTGAACTACTAGTAATCTGTACTATCACCAGTCTGGTGAAGATTAACACATGCGTAAACTAACAGACATCTATTTAATCGTTAATCAGGGTAGTCTCTTCAGTTCATGTACCGTGTTACTAGCCTGCATAGCAGGCGCTCTTTTTGCCTTTTTGTGCGCAGGGAAAAAGTCCTCTCAGCGCGAAGCGAGCGGGCCAAGCCCGCGAGAACAAGGCACCAGCGAAGCGAGTGGCGAGTGGAAAGAGCTCATTCTTCTCCTCGTCCCATTCTCTCATAGCTACAACTAGCACGGCCAAGTTACGTTCGCATCTCGGCTCGATAAAAAGACAAACTGGAGCACCTGCTTCGCAGGCTACCGTGTTACAAATTAATATTATAACATTACTAAGTACTGTTATATAACTGCATGCACGTGTAAAGAATCGCGGATGATTGTAATTTTTTAACTCGCTTTTAATGTCTCGAAATTCGCAGTTTTTACAATCTCGTTCTCGCTTTTTTGCAGCAACAACTAAAACGCACATGATTGACTACTTATACACTGTACACTAATTGAAGTGATCATATTTCTAGTAAACAACGCCCAACAAAACAAGAAACACGTGTTAAAATGTCCAAATTAAAATCTAAAAGTAACGTGACTCGCACGGTTATGTAAAAATACACAACGTGATTCTATCTCACAGCACGTTTAGCTCCTAGTTTTCATTCACTTTTGTATGTATTTTAAGACTGATACACTGGGGTCATATGTATATTCATACATGGCTCCCACTAACAAGTTTATTAAAAATGAACAGCAGCTATATATATATATAGTTTGATCACTTTCGTTTCATTGTGGCAAATCAATACAAACCAAATGACGTTGTGGATGCGATCTGATAAGAATGGCTAGTGATTGGCCAAATATTTTATTCTGCATTTGATTTCAATGGACACCCAATCAGAAGATCGTACGATAGAGGTCCATAATCAGAGGACAAGTACATTTGTATTGTCATTGTACTTGATGGTTACGTAAGGAAGCAACGTAGTTAACGATGTGATATCTCCTGTTTTTGGTTGACTGATAAGCAAGTGTATACTAAATTTCATTGGTCAAAAGTTAGCCGGTAATGAAACAAGGAAAGGACTGACTGCAACTTTGCTTCATTAGTCTGTGAATAAACTTAATAAACCTAATTAAGAACTCGAACCCATTACAAGAAAGGTAACATCAAAATTAAGTAGTTTGCCTCATTAACCTAATAAAGAAATCAACCCCGTCACAAAAACGGTAACAAAAAAAATTAATTAGTTTGCCATGTTAATGTAATTGACCTAGTTAACAAATCAGCCCCATCAGAAGAAAGGTTGATCGGCTCTCGTGTACTAGGAACGCCTGACTGAATTGATCATATGGCACCATCCCAGAAAACCACGCGCGCAAAAAATGGTCTCAAAATGGCCGCCATTTTCAATTTCATGATGGTTTTTTAAAAACAGTTCTAAGTACTATCAAACCTTAATATCTTTGAATAAAAATATCAGCTAAAGTTGTGAATGAACTAAAAAGCAACTTCTTTGTTGAATGTAATTACCCGAACTTGTCTGTTTAATAGTTCATTTTACGAAATTCGTTTCTTTAGCAAAACGAGAAAACATCAGCGATCGTTACTAATCTTGCAGCGCGTTCTGGGATGTTGCCTTTTGGGCAGACCTGAAAGCGCGCTGATTGGCTAACTCTAAGCACGTGTCCGATCACCTGGTTATTTGCTTCTTTAACCTACTTAGCCTCATTTGGAATCAACCCATCACAACACGGTAACATCGAAAATTATTAGTTTGCCTCGTTAATTTAAGCTAACCTAATTAAGAAATTAACTCCATTGCAAGAAAAGTAATATTAAAATTATTTAGTTTGCTCAATAATCTAGTTAACCTAATAAAGAAATTAACCCCATCGCAAGAAAGGTAACATCAAAATTAATTAGTTTGCCTCGCTAATCTAATTAACCTAATTAACAAATCAACCAACGTCACAATCGAAAGGTAAAATCAAAGTTAATAAGTTTGCTTCAATAACCTGATTTACTTAATTACAAAATCAACCCCATGACAAAAAAGGCAAAAGCTAGCGAGCTTACTTAAGTTTGACGGGATTTCCCTATTGTTGAGCCTATCCAACCGCCTGATAAGGAATATAATACATGGAGTTATCTTGCAGGTGTCAACTTCAACAGAGTATGAGACCATCAGATTATGATCAACATCTGCCCTATTTCTCGGCCTATTTCTTTTCATTGGGTTGAACTTATTGATTAGATCTTTTTTAGTATTTCCATGATCAATGCGCTTTGTATACTTCGGCTTAGTGTCAATAATAATGACATTTTCTAATTCAAATACCAAGTACTTTGACATATTAAATAATTAAAGGCCCATTTACCACAATGATGCTTTGCAACCGTTTGTTATTGTTTACACCTAATCAACATTACAGTACAGCTTTATCGTTTTAGCTAACATCTATCTAGTTTTACTCTCTTATTTGTTGGCGGAGTAAGAAAACGGAACAACAGTACAGCCTAATTTGACATTTTAAAAGTCAATTTGGCAAACCATACCTTGCCATCCTGCAATTTACAGCTAGTGGGTCACAATACATCCAATTACTCACGCAATGCATCTATCTTTAAAATAATTATTAACAGATCCTGACAAGGAATCCGACAAAGAGGCAAACCAGGCTAAATTGACGTTCTACCTGCTAATCGCGTGCACGGCCCTGTTCGCCATAATATTGCTGTTTATAGTGGTGCTGGTGGTACAACTTTGCCGAGTGCAGAAGTCGCTGAAAAGGAAAATTCCCTCCAACGCAAACTGACGATGACCATGACATTAACGTACTGGAAGATGCACGGAGTCTAATCAACTTTCAACAGTCAGCATATTGTTGAAACTGTCCAGCTATAATCGAGGTACAACTTGGATTAAACTTGTTCGGAGTTTTCGAGTAATTTAGTTTTATAACATGACACAGGATCTCAATTTTGGATCTTGAATAGAATTAATCAACTCTGAACAAGTTCAGGATATTTTTCTTATCAGTTTAGTTACCGAGATGTTATAGAGCCAAAGTTGGTGCATCATAGTCACAGAACCCGCTCTATAATTCAAGTCCTGTTTATATCAAACTTACGCGGAGTCTTCGGGTAAGCTTTTGTTCTTCTCACCGTACCTTTATATTATATATTTACAAGAGTCTGAACTGATAAGTTCAAGTCATGTTGTATAAAAGAATGGATACTAACGTCTTATAGGACCAACTTGGTCGAACCTTCAAACGTATGATATGTTACATTGATCCCACTCATAACAGAGCCACAAAGAACCTGCTTTAATCTATTGCAAGTAGCTGGTCTACATAAATAATAAAAGCCGACCCCATTACTGTTAACTTAAGTATCCTATATACCTTTATATATTGTAGAGGCCTACTCTGGGACCCAAAACGGTCGCCTTAAATCGCACAAAGTCGCCTTAAGTCGCGCAAAGTCGCCTTAAGTTGCACAAAGTCGCCAAGGTTAGGGGGATCATTTATCCTTAAGTCGCCTTAAGTCGCACAAGGTCGCCTTAAATCGCGCAAAGTCGCCCAGGTTTTGGGCATCATTTATCCTTAAATCGCCTTAAGTCGCCTTAAATTACGGCGACTTTGGGTCCCAAAGTAGACCTTTGCAGGGCCGAAGGAAGCAATTTTCAGTGGCGGCGGAGCGTTTTATAGAGTGGGGGGTGGG
>JANRMR010190434.1:0-10734 GCA_025434825.1 Bergia sp. 'catenularis'
AGTCACGTTTTTGTTTTGTACTGAGAATAAAGCATTGCCTGGATACTGGAGCAGGCCAAGTTCTCCAGAATATATATATTCTGTCGTCGTTGCTTCAATTCAGCGTAGAACTTAAAGATTGCGAGGGTTATATCTTTATACAAAATTGGCAACCATTCAGGTGTATCTAACTATCGCCCTATCTCTCCTCTTTCAATAAACTTCTTGAAAAATTAATGTATAAGAGAGTGATATTTTTGAAAAAAATAATATTCTAAATGAAAACCAATTTGGTTTTAGAAGTAATCGCTCTACTACTCAAGCAATATTGATGATAGCAGACAAGATCGAAAGAGCTGTTGAGAACAAAATGATCTCTTGTGGTATTTTTTAGATCTAAGCAAAGCCTTTGACACTGTAGATTATAGTATCCTTCTTAAGAAACTAGAATATTATGGAATTCGCGGAATAGCAAATGATTGGTTTCGTTCATATTGAAACAATAGAGAGCAATTTGTCACGATAGGAAATATATCTTTTGAACAACTCCCCATAACATGAGGGGCTCCTCAGGGTTCAGTTCTTTGACCCCTTCTTTTTCTACTATATATTAATGATTTTAATAAATCATCTGACATTCTAGATTTTCATTTGTTTGCTGATGATTCTAATTTATTTTGTTCTCACACAAAGCTACAAACCCTTGAATCAACTTTAAATAACGAATTAAGTAAAATTCACGAATGGCTTTGCGCCAACAAATTATCACTAAATATAAAAAAAAGACAAACTTTGCATTATTTCATCCCCCACAAAAGAAACTTGTTCTTTGTCTTAATAATAAAACGCTAAGTCAGACCAAGTCTATAAAATATTTAGGAGTGTTAATAGACTGTGACTTGAACTGGAAAGATCATGTTCACAATGTTTGCATAAAACTGTCACTAAGTATAGGTATTATATGCAAACTTAAACACTTTGTTGATATCAAAACATTAGTCCAATTGTACTATGCCATTATTTACCCTTTCTCACGTATGGTTGTTTGGTATGGGGAAATACATATAATTCTAACCTCAAACCTCTTGAAATCCTACAAAAGAGAACAATTCGCGTCATAACTTTTTCCCAAATTTGATGCTCATGCTAGTCCACTTTTTGCGCAACTAAAAATTCTTAAAATGTCTCATGTAATCGTTCTTCATACTGCATGTTTTATGTACCACTTCTCCAAGGGTAATTTCCCGAAAGTTTTTGACACGTTTTTTCGACCACTGATAGCAGGCATAACTATAACACGCACCTAGCAGCTAGATCCACTTTCTTGTTTCCATCAATTCGAACCAACTATGGCAAATTCAATAGAAGATACTCTGGCCTAAAAGTTTGGAACGATATTGATGAATCTCTGAAACCTTTGAGTTTGCGCTGTTTCAAACAAGATCTTAAGTTATATTTTCTTAATAAGTATTAAAATCCCTAACCTGAGTTTTGGCAAAATGCTTTGTTCAAGTTTTTGAGTTTTTTCTTTTATGGATTTTGTGAGGTGTTTTCTTTTCTTTGTTTTTCTTCCTTGTACATTATCTTAGTTTTTTTGTGTAAGCACATATATCTTATATAGTTAACTTTTTCTTCTTTTCTGTCCTTTTCTAAAATTTAATTACTACTTAACGGGCACCCGACTAGGTTAGCTTTTTATAATTTTTTCGGGTGCCCAGTCATCTAAATTTAGGTTATTTTCTTCATTTTTTTTGTTTTAAATGTAAATTTAATGTTAAAATGGTGCAAATAAATGTTGCTGTTGTTGTTGTTGTGCCAGAATACCAAAAGCATACTTACATTTTTACGATTTACTTTAAGGAAACGAATGATACCGCAAGTAACACACAGAACTGACAGTTTGGCGATCTAGACTCATCCTTTTGATTTGCGTCACGTGACAATGGAGGTGGCCTAGCGACGTAAGAAACTTAATTGTCTTTGCACTCAGGGGGTGAAAACAAACTGAAGATAAACTAGAGCAAATCAAACTTCCTTAGCAACGGCTTTAAAAGATGCGTTAATGGGCCCTCAATTTAACTTTATGGGGAGAAAGGACATGTGGCCCGTAGCTCGGAAACTATTAAAGGAAATTATTAAAGGAGACAAAACCAAATTTGGAGGGTATGCACAACTTCTCAATTTAAGCAAATTGAGTTATCTTTGTGGACGTATGACGTCATATGTCGTCACAGTAGCGTCGTACAGACGCCATCTTGGATTTGTCAAAACGTATTGTTCGACTTTCAGAATGTCACTAATTGCACAAAAATAAACCCACAGGATATAGAAAATGATTTTTTTTTTCGCGCTTAATTAATGAAAAACATTCAAAAACCCTACTTTTTATGAAAAAGACAAAATATTTCAATTTCGGACTATGGTTAGCCGTTTGTTGCAAAATTCAAGAGGTGGGCATATTTGTATTCAACAAAAATATTTATATTCAACAATCTACATATTTTTCAACTTCAAGGAACTATATTTATTCAACTTCAAGAAACACTATTGTCATTCAAGAAAATTATAGTCGTTCAAGAAAATTATATTCATTCAAGGAAACCATATCCACTCAAGAAAACGATATTCATATTATCCTCTGTTTTTTTTCGTTCTCCACCACCAGAATCACCTCGACATGTAGCCATATTGGAAAGACAAGTCACATGTCTACCCACAAATCCATGCGCACAATATTTGGCGGGAAGAAACCGCGGGGAATAAAACATCACCAAGTAGGGGTGGCTAAGGAGATTTTGTTGAATAAAAATAACGTGATGATCCGGGAACTCAAGTCCTTGAATGAATATAGTTTTCTTGAAAGAATACAGTTTTATTGAATTAATACGGTTTTCTTGAATGGATATGGTTTCCTTGAATGAATATAATTTTGTTGAATAAATATAGTGCATTCCTTGAGGTTGAACAAATTAATATGTAGTTACTGAATATAAATGATTTTGTTGAATATAAATTTGCCTACCTTTTGAATTTTGCAACAAACGGCTAACCATATTGGACAAACATGGCTTCAAAAACGTTGTTACCCTACATTAAAAAATCACTTGCAATGTGTTCGTTAATATGCTGTAGGAAAAGTCACAAAATTTGGTGAGTATTGCTTAAATACTGAAGAAGTTATGTGTGGTTGGAATCTTTTGGTCGCGTGATGAGTTGCAAGGTGCTATGGTTACCAGAATGATAAAATGACGCCATATTGCAAAATTTCACAATTTTTTTTTTGATAATTTTGATTTTGATTTTGGTTTGTTGGCACTTTTAAAAAGCCGAATATGTCGCAAAAATCTCATTTGAAATGTCAAATGTAACTAATTTTGAAAAAACAAACACAAAAGTCCTATTTTCCAAGAAAACCTGATATCGTTTTCCACATTTCAAACGGATATTTTTCAAAATCCAACAAAGGTGACAAATATTGAAATTCGCTTCAAAATAATTTTCAACTAAATCCTAGAGGGATATAATCCAAAGCCTACAAATCTATATTTAATTCTCGATTGATGATCCACGATATAACTGTTTGTGTCAACGTTAATGCTAAAATGCTACGTAAAACCTTTTTACATGTCACACTAAGCTGTGTAATAAAGTAAGCATGAACGGTAGTATGTATGTATTTGTTTATATGTAATACACCAACTTATTTTAAAATTTATTCATTCGTTTTAAAATATGAAACACAGGCAAAAATAAAATGAACTGAACAGTTTTTTCCCCGCAGATTTATAACGTCTTATGGACATCTTTTAACACAGGTTTTTGGACAAACATTACCAAATACCACTCAAGATCAAACGTAACATTTATGATCATTTATGTTGCCTTGTAAGGTACGTATAACGTATAGCAAACTGCAAAACTAGTCCCGGGATTTCACCACAACAGTTTTACAAGGTGCAGTGATGACAATGTTTATTAATATTCAGTTTTTACATGTATATCAACGATTACAACAATACCATTTTTATGGGTTTTTTTTATTAGGCAGAGTATCTGCCATTTCACTCGGGGTAGTAAAGGAAGTTCAGCATATCCTTAGCTCGTTTTCTTACAGTGTTAAGTTGGTTTAACTTGCCAGCTGAGTTCACTGAAACAGGAAAGCAGAGTTGTTTAAGTTGTAACCCCTCAGTCTATACTTAAACTTGTTATGTTAAGAAGTTTCTACAAAGACTTCCATATGTCTTATTATACCGATCAACGTTACCATACACCTGCAAAAAATCTAAGAAAGAGGAACAACAAACACTATCCTACAACTCTGAAATCGTTGTTATCTGTCAGGACATGAACAGATGAGTGAGATGCTGTAGATGGATGTGAAAGAGCAAAGCCTTTGCAATGTGATGGAGAAGGACGAAACACTCTTTTAATTGGTTAATTGTGACAATAATTTTTTTGAAGCTATTTCAAAAACGCTTCTCTTCTTGCCACACAACGTAACACAACCGTACTAGTACGTTAGTCTGGAAAGCCAACTCCTCTCGGTTTGACCGGCAACAAAAGTTAACAACAACAATAATAATAACAATAAAATTAACAATCATTATAAGGGCAATAATGATGGCATTATAAATAATACCTTAAAAGCGCATAAAATTTATTTTTATATTTACCAGAGTATTTACAGTTCGAAGAACTTTTGAGAAAAGGACCAGTTAATAGTTGAACAAAAGAAAGATGATCTCTATTTCTAAATGCAAACGGTTTAACTGTTTTATTAAGAGAATTAATATTGGTAATTGGTTTAAGGGTTCATCTGTTTTGACCACATCCATCGACATAGCAATAGAGGGAATTGTGTGCATGATACAGTAATTTTTTTATAGTTTTTTTTTTGTTTATACAGATCTAAACATGGAACTTGAATTCATATTTGGGTTTGGGTTTGGGTTAGGGTTTGAGTTAGGGTTTGTACTTGTGTCTGTGTTTGTGGTTGTCATAATCGTTATTGTTAACATTACTCCATCCTTGTCTTATTTACTATGGTTGTGTGTTTACTAACCTGTTTACGATCTCAGCTTGCCGAACACGTTGATTTCCATTTTGGGTTTAGGTTTGTACTTGTGTTTTTGGTTTTCATAAGCGTTATCGTTAATATTACTTCGTCCTTGTCATATTTACTATGGTTGTTTGCTTACTAACCTGTTTACGATCTCAACTTGCCGAACACGTTAACACAGACATTGCCTCCGTTGTCGTCCGAGAACCAATTAAAGAGATCCTCTCCGTACCATATTTCAACCTCTTTATTTTTTGGGAGGGTGTCTGGGACATCCCCCTTTAGGTGGAACTCCAGACTGTCGGAGTTTGAGTTAAAACCCCTAATCTTGTACCACCCACCAGCTTTAAATTTTTCCACCCACTGGAAGTCACTTTGGTGTGTTTTCGGAAAAATGTAAAGCCTTTTATTCTTGCCATCTGCATACCTGAGGAAGACATTTAGTCCAAAAACTGAAATGCCTTTATACGATCCACAACCCCAGTAGCTCAATGTATTCACATTGTTCTTGGCGCAGCTGACCTTTCCTGACACGTGCACGAGTTTCACAGCTGTTATCACATAATTTTTTGCCACAAGAAAACTTCCAGGGTTTCTTCCTGTTGCTCCAAAACACACCTTCCGCTCATTCAACTTCACCCAAGTTTCTGACAATGTAGAAAACAAATATAAGAGATCGATGTCTTAGAGTCGGTTCTAAATTGGATTCAGCCCAAACCAGTTTCAAACCTATCAAAATGTTAGATTACACTACCTCCTCTCCCAAAAGTGTAAAGTTTAGCCTTTGGCTTGCTTTCAGAAACGTTTTTACGCGATGCTTATCCTTGCTTGTCATTCTTTGCAAGCTTTGCAAGCAACAAAACTGGCACAAAGGCAATCCAATTTAGATTAGCGAATTTTAAAGTTTTTGCCGTACTATCAAAAGCCTTCGATTTCATGTACAATAAAAAATGAGATTGCACAAAGGAATGTTTTCAAGGTGATTACGTTTCTGCCTGTAGACAGGGATTCGAGTTATTATACACAAGGTAGCAACGTTCAAGCTGGCTGTCTAATTGATTACTTAACATTTTCTATTTCGGTAATTCGCCTTTTCAGTGATACTTACTATGGCGTCACAAATCTGCTTTTTATGGCTGTCGTTGGGTTTCGTCTTTTTTTGCGACTTAAAAAAGCACCGTATAAATTATTTAAAAGTTGTTTAACATGCTAGAAGATCTTAGGTCAGCTAGATCTGTGATTTCAATGGAAAAACTCGAATTAATTTGTTATCTTTTGAGAAAGGAAAACTGCTTAGTTAAGAAAAAATAAATTTAAATTGTTTTTTAAAAAAATTTAGATAAATGTTGAAAAGTCAAAAAGTTCCATAGCGTCCCCTCCCCCCTAAACCGGAGCAAATTGAGATTTTAGAAAAAAATGTATTGATCTGTCTGCCTGTCTTTCCATACCTTTGATTGGGGTACAGTCCACCACTTCGCCTTGATTTAAGAGAAACAGACAATAGCGCTCCTCTACAAAATTCTTCACAGTATGACGTAATCGTCTTAAGTTATGGTAAAACTGTTTACTGTGGCCTGGCAAATGTTTCTTTTTGATTAAACTGTGGATTTCCTTTATCCATACCTTGATTGGTAAAGGATTTTTGGCGGTCGTTGATGCCCATGTCATTTCGTTTCCATCTGATGGGATCTGGGTACCGTAAGAATAAATGAATTTGTTCTTCGACTCTTTCTCAAACTTTTGTACATCTTTCTTGTTTGTTTCATATGAGGCTGATAGACCAGCGGTGAATAAACCCGCGTATTCTGCGGAAGCCTTAATGTTGAGTCCTGTTTCCTTCATACGTTGGTACGATTCGAAGCTAAACTGGTATTCCATGCCATATTTCGCTCCAAACAGGGCGTCAGTAATGAAATGTGTTCCGTAATTATCAACAAAATCGGCAAGAATGTTGTTCGTAAGCTTATTCTTCTTTAAATGATGTTCAAGTCGTTGAATTGCTGCACTGAAGGACTTGTGTAGCTTTGGAGAACTTGATTCGTCTACGGTTCCTTTATAGATGCTGCAGGTGCTCTCGGTACGTATATAAACGCTTTTACCAGTGCGAATCTCCTCGGTTCTGTGCTGGTACTCCGTACTCGCTTTGAACGCAAACCCTCCAAACCCTCCTGAGGCTTCGACTCCAGCCTTCATAGAGTCCACATATTCTTTCTCGGTCGACAACGACTTGGA
Organism: Bergia sp. 'catenularis'; assembly: GCA_025434825.1. Classification (NCBI taxonomy): domain Eukaryota; kingdom Metazoa; phylum Cnidaria; class Anthozoa; order Zoantharia; family Parazoanthidae; genus Bergia; species Bergia sp. 'catenularis'. The sequence continues at coordinate 7,271 of JANRMR010190434.1, forward strand.
TTTGAAGCTGACACTGCAACTCGGGGCTCGTCTCACAATTGATCCATCCGGCATCAAGTATGTTCCATCTGGTGAAACGTTGTTTCCTTCATAAGTAATTTGGAATATTTGATATCCTCTGATTCCAGGATCCATACTTCCCTTCTCAACCGGATTGCCCTTCAGAATGTTGTAGCCTGCAAATAGATAACCAATGTCGCGAAGGCGTGGTAGTGCGCCATCGTCTTCTGTAGAGGAGTTTGAGTCGCTGGAATGATTTGCTTCTATAACCTCCTCTGACTTAATGATTTCTGGTGAACTGGCATCCGAGTCAAGTTCATTTCCTTCACTTGCTAGATATTGGAATAAAACCAATCAAGCGAGTAAGAATTTCTACTGTGGAAATTCCGATCCATTAAAATTCGAACGAAACAAGAAAGAAGTTTTAAAGACTTTCGTTTTATCAGAATTCCTATTTTTGATTTAAATGTTTAACTTAAAAGTTTAAACGTTTTTGTTCATTTTGTTTGATGAGTTGTAATATGGTTGCGACTTACCTTCTCCAAAACTAGCAGCAATAAAGACAGTATATAAAACAATCGCTCGTCTGTAGCCTGAAGGAGATGAGGCGGTTGCCTTGGAGGCTACTGCAACCGCTCCACAAACAATTCTAAAAAGTTTCAAAACAACAGTAACCTGACTCTCCTGAACTTGTTGGAAAATATAATTACAGTTACTTGAAGGACAAACACACTTATACGAATGAACACATCTTAGCTAGTGGTCTTATTAAAGTCCTGTTGAGGTGTCTTCAATCGTATAAATGTGTTTGTCCTTCAAGTAACAGATGATCTTGATCCACTTAAAATCTTGAAAATAGTAAATTGATCTCCACTTTAAGAAAACAAAAATGGATGTGAAATTATAGCGAAATAGGCGGTTTTTTTTTTATATCTGACAGCCAGGAAACATTGCTATATTTCGTTTTCGCTGAAGCAATTTTCATTCTTTTTTGCACTTTTGTTTGCTGGCCGACGAGTAAGCTCAAGTTTTCCTGTTAGTGTTTGCTTTAAATCTTTCTCAATGATTTTGATGGTTTTCACAAGCTTTCCGCATACAAGTATAAAACGGTAATCAATTGTAAAGTTTTTCTTTGTTCTTCGGAACAGCCAACGCTTTTCACAAGGAAACTACAGATTCAATACGACTGAGAAAAGAATTGTAGATAGGTTTTATGCATCCACCTCTTGACAACACAGCACCTTTATTTTTACCTTGCGCTTCTGAAACACAAAGAAGTGTTGCCACGAACATAATCAACAAAACCCAATCACGCTTCTTGATTGTAACTTCCATTTCCGGCCACGATCTTTTATAAGCAGATTTCCTATGAAGAAAAAACAGTAACAATACAGAGAACAAGGCAACACTTGCCGCTTGTCGTTCGTTGTTTTTCGATCGCCATTTTGTTTCGTTCTCGGCCTTCGTTCTTCGGGGCTGGCGTCCGCCGCATTTCTCTTTGGCGAATAACCATTGAGAGCAAAATAAAATGACGATCGAACTACAAACAGCAGGTGTTACCAAGTTCCCTTGTTAAATACCGTTGCTTGTTTGTGACTTGCACAAGCACTTGTATCTACAAAAATGAATGCAAAATGTCGATGTAGGACACGAATGTTACTATTTATTTAAGTACCATGGAATGTTCAAGTTTATTTTTGTCATCTGTCTGGATTTTCAAAAGGTGTTTGCTATTGGCTCCTTATCGCTTTTGCTGCTTTTTCATCCCCAACCTCACTCCCGTTAGATTCACACATCTAACGCACAAAAGAGGGATAGATTGAGAATTGCAAACGTTCTGTGTTCCAATTTTTGAACTTTGATTTTCGACGTGAAGTAGCTCTCTGTTTATCGCTCACACGTGAAGTAGCTCTCCGTTTTATCGTTCACACGTGAAATAGCTCTCCGGTTTATCGCTCATACGTAAGGTTTCTCTCTGTTTATTGCTTTAGGAAATTGAAAATAATATATATTTACACCTGAAATGGACTTTCATTTACAAAAAACCGCTTTGTATCCTTGGGTTTCATGTGACGTCACGTCCGCTTGGCTAGTCACGAAGTCATGCACATGGAAGGCAAACAACTGGCCATAAAACAAGAGCAGAAGTGAAAATTAAAGGGGCTCTTCCACGACAGAATCGACAATTTATTTTTTAAAATGAAATTACTACGTTTTTTACGGCAATGATATTTAAAAGAAAACATTTTAATCCACAAAAAAGCCAATGGTCAACCATTTCTGCCAAGGTTTTATGCTTTGTGTTCCGGTCAGAAACATAAAAATTGATAACTACACTCCAACTTTATCGCCTCCTAAAACAGAACATCCGTGGCATTTGCCTTATGAAAAACTTAGTTTGATATCTGAACAATACTTGTTGATAAATATTTTAGCTTAAAACTGTTTTTGTCAATAAATCCCTGAGGATGCGCAAAGCCGTGAAAGAGTCCTTTTAATCTGTGAAACCAAAATGCTGCTTTCTTTTGCTGTCCTTTGCTGTTCTCGAGTACGCGTGTTTGCTGAACGGCAGTGACAGTGGAATGTTTGCCCTTCATTTCCGGAAGTAAGTCAGGTGATTGCATCCCAAAAATTTGAGTAAAATAGACCAGAGTTATTGTCCGCTGTTTTAGAGCTGGTGTTTTGACAGAAAAAATAACAAACGATACTACATGGCTTTTGTATTAATTATTTGCTGCTTTATCTAATTATTAGAGCTGCCTTCTCAATTCTATGAAATTCATAGTACGAAAAAAGAAGTTAATATAGTTTATTTTTAAAAAATACGTTAAAATAGATTTTAGTTTTAAAATATATCTGCTTAAATTAGTTCTTTAACTAACACAAACGAAACTTGTTCAAAATTGCCGGTGTTCTCAGTGTTAGCTTAGCAAGAATAATCTAAAAGTGTTTGTGATCTTTCTGGAGTAACAAAAACTTGACAGTACGATTGTGAAAATTGTACCAAAACTATCGCTTATTCTGCTGTTATCCCCCATAAAGACAATGTAAAAACTCTTGTTTCACAAAATCTTAAGTTGATGTTTTCTAGCTCAAAAAAAAAATATTTACGCAAATCATCAAAGCTTGCTCAGACAGTTTTAGACAATGGAAAATGCTGAAATTTAAGATACGAAAAAAGAAGTTTTCAAGTTCAAAACTGAAATTTGAAAAACTGAAACTTGAAACAAGTTAGTCGATTAACACCGAACTTGTAGATTTTTACATTCAAACAAATTTTATAATTAAAAAAAAAAACTTCTCCTCGAGCAAAGCGATATTGACCAAACCAAACATCTACTTGAGAAAAACAAATCTATTAATTAAGTTATAGCAACTAAAGGAAAGAAATTATCACCTGAAAAGTAAGGCCAGCCAGTGTTTTCGCTTTACAAATGTTACTCGAATCTCAGCAGCAGCCGCTG
>JANRMR010190467.1:0-10731 GCA_025434825.1 Bergia sp. 'catenularis'
TATATATATATATATTCATATATTCCTTATTCTGCCTTTATTGAACTATCACTGATGTTGAAAGATTTGCTTACTAAATGTCGATAAATTACCATTGTATGAAAATGAAGGTCAACAAAAAGGACATCAGTGATCATGTAAACGAGTGTTTTTAAGAATTATTCACTAACCTGTGGGTGAGGTGTTTGTGTGTGAGTGGGTGCTGGTGTTTGGTTGGTTGTGTGTTTTGATAGTTTTTATCGTTGTTGTGGTTGTGGTTGTCGTAGCGGTGATGTTGGTAATTGTGTTTGTAATGGTGTATTTGGGGGACAAGTGACTGGGTGGTTGGTATTGTTAATTCTACCGAGGGGCTTAAGGATCTGTGTGTTTCGGCGAGGGTGGTGTCAATAGCAATGATCTAAAAATTAATGAATTGCTGGTTGGGGTGTTGTTATTGGTTGGGAAGGTGTATGTGGGGATGATTGTGGGGGTAAATGTTTTATCAATATCATGTATGAGGAGAATGTGGCTGGGTTTAAAGCCATTGTTCTATTAGTGGTTGTGATAATGCTATTATGTTGCTGTTATTGATTTTGGTGGATGAGACAGGGTTGTTTGTTGTGGTGCTTGTGGTGTTAAATGTTTGATTAAATTAAATTATGAGGGGAATGGAGGATCGAAGGTTTAATGCAATTGCTCTGTTGGTGGTGATTATGTTTGTGTTGCGTTTGCGGTGGTGTTGAGTTTTGAGGTAAGTGGTTGGGTAGTTAATATTAATATATGTTTATATAGGGATGTGAGTTTGGTAATTTGTGTTATGGTTTGTTGGGCAGAATGATGTTGATAATAATAATGCTCATTGTAACTGGTGGATGGGGTTTTTCATTGGTGGGGTAGGTGCAAATGTATGCTGAGTTGCTAGTGGAGGTTAATGTTTCAACAAAATCAAGTAAGAAAAGAATGTGGTAGAAAAGGTGGGAGGGAAGATAGGTTTATTGTGGTTGCTTCATTGGCGGTGGTGACATTGGTTATTGCGTTGTTGTCTGATGTGGTGTTGATAGTAAAAATGTTGAGGGTAATGAGATGTTATGTTGAGGTGCTTATGGAGGATATTGTTCATCAAAATGGATTACGAGGGTAATGTGGTAGGTTTGGGAGTATGGAAAGGATAATGGTTAACTCCTTTAGTGGCAGCTTTTGTGCTGGTAATATTAAGAGTAAAAAGATGGTGGTAGAGTAGTCTGTTGTTGTTTTGGGGGAAGTTGAGGTCTTATGTTGAGGTGTTTGTGGTAGTTAAAGTTATATCAAAATTGAGTAGGAGGGAAATTTGTTATGGTTGCTTAGGTGGGAGGGGGAGATTATGCAGCAGCGAACACTAGTTAAATTTTAGCTGCAACAGTTTTACACTTACTCGGTTTGCCAAATTCAGATGATCTGTGGATCTTCTTCCTATTCCTTTCCCCACGTAGAATATGGATTTCTTGAATTGGCTCAGACACTTTGTCCGAGGAAACTTTTTCAAATTACATGGTTTGCAGTAGAGATACACGTATGATCTAATTGGTAAAATAAAATAAAAAATAGATGACACAATGGTTGTGATATACAACTGATCTTCAGTTCTAATAAATTAAACATTTGGCCAATACATTTATTTAGCATCAAGTCAATCAACAACAGCAACAGCAACAAGGGCTACCTCAACAAAAGTAAAACAAGTGAACTGATGGATTAAGGGTGGGTGGGGAAATATATAGATGAATGGGCGGATATCTGTGACTGGATGGAAGGATGGATAGATCAATGGATGAATCGAATGATTCAGATGTATCAAGACCAAACAAGGAAATTTTAGAAAAGCCCATTTCTCTGTAAAAGAAGTCTCATCTTGGGTGTATACCGAATTTAAAGATACCTCTCTCGGTTAAAAATCAGCGTGTTACCCTTACCGTTTGCCGTTTTTAGAATGAGACGATGCGAATGCTTTATCTATTTTGTCTTTAGTTAGCTTTTTCTTTTTCACGGCCATTTCACGGTGACATATTTGTACGATTCTTCTAAATTTCCAGAGCCTGAATTTTCATCCAAAAGTTTGGTACTTTGTGTAAGTAGTCATAAAATGGCTTGCATATATGAGATTTTAAGATACCTTCTCCAGTCTCAAAAAACGAAATGTACCAGGCTTTTTGTCGGGGAGTTGTATCCTTGGTCTGGAAACCTGGGAACAAATCTATGAGCACAATTTCCTTGTTTAAAGTAGCTCTCCAAGGCGCTCGGGGAAAACTTGGAGCTCTGTTTAGGTTTTGCTTCTGTGTACGCTATTTGTGCTATTTGTAATATTTTTTTGATGGAAAGGAGAGAAGATAGCCCTCTAACTAAAGCTGCCCTGGTGGCAATTAAAGAACACACACTGGAAGACAAATTTGGGTCAATTAGGGAAACGATGAACGAGCTGCGATAAAACGTGAATTTCCTTAGTGACAAATTTGACGTGCTTCAGCGATTAAATGATCTTGAGAACAACTGCGATTCAGTTAACAATGAAAACCTCAACTTGAAAGCTGATGTATTGAGAATATCTGGAATTCTCGACGACACAGTGCAGAGCTGAATGACATCGAGCAATATTCCCGCGTGAATGTGTTGAAATACCTGGTCTTTCTGTGGAGGCTGAAGAGGATCCAGCCGACTGGCCATAAAAGTTGGTTCGCCAATGGATCTTGAGTTAGACGAAAGTGACATCTCTGTGGACCACCGACTTCCACAGCGTAGATAGAACGATGGTGCAACCAGCCGCGAAATCTTAAGTTCCCGAAGGTCTTCGTAAAATTTGTGAGAAGGGAAACCAAAAAGCTTTTCTATCAGGGACGAAAGTGCTTCAAGAACAAGACCACAAGGGACATAGGTCTATCAAGGATTTCTGATAACAAAATCTATGTCTCTAAAAGTTCGTCGCCAAGGAACAATGAACTCTTCAAGGAGTGCTAGAAGTTTAAACATGATTACCACTTTAACTATATCTGGACACAATCTGGGCAAAATTTCCTGCGCAAGGACATATATAGCCCTCCTCGACTGGTATCAAGCAAGCCTGATCTTCAGGAACTGTCCAGACACGTAGAATGTGCTAACTAGATGACAGTCTCCAATCCCGATTGTGGGGATGTTTTCCCCTTTAGTTCACTTGATGAAAACGAGATAATCAACTTTTCCTTTAATTCTAATTCTAGCTGTCTTTGCTCAAAACAATTATTACATGACTGTTATCTAAATTCGCTTGAAAGATTAGATTTAGTTTCTAATTTATCAAATATGTCCAGTCTTATTGGTACAAATGTGGAATATAACTTAGTGCATCAGGTTGATTTCAATTATTATTCAATCCACAATTTCCACAGTAGTAAAGAGATTGATCAAGCAATCCCTAAGCATAATTCATTTTCAGTTTTTCATTCCAATGTTAGAAGCCTGGCTGCAAACTTTGACAACTTGATCTTCTTACTCTCAAATTAAACATAACTTCAATGTTATTGGCCTTTCTGAAACAAGAATCATGTCTAATAAGGATCCAATTGTAAATATAAATATTTCTGGTTACCTGTTTGCGTCCCAGCCAAGTCTACACAATGCTGGAGGTGTTGGAATTTATATTCGTAATGACTGCGATTTTCACTTCCGAGAAGGCCTAACTTCTACTACTGACGATTTTGAATGCTTATGGATCGAAGTCCACAGTAGTCACATAGCAATACGGTTTGCTCAGTAATTTATAGACATCCCAACAGCAATCTTGAGAGTTTTTCCAGCTACCTTACTGCAGCCATGGAAAAAATCTCAAGAGAAAAAAAAACACTGTGATTCGATGTGCGATTTTAATATTAATTTATTGAATTTTTAATCACACACCCCTATTGATGCGTTTTCAATAACATGGGAGTCTATTGCTTTCAGCCACATATAATTCAACCAATTGCAACCAGAATTAACGACTGCACTGCCACTCTAATCGACAACATTTACTTTAACTCAATTGATCAACATACAATTAGTGGGAACTTACTGAGTGACATATCAGACCCTCTTCCAAATTTTCTTATCATAAACAGTCTTGTAGTCCATACAAACTTGTGATATACCGCGGAGACTTTTCAAATTTCAATAAAGAAAGCCTTTTTGATGAAGTTCGATCAATCAATTGGGAGGATTGTCCAAAAATTATTATTACATTTCTAATTAAAAATCCTACAGAAATAAGTTAAAACATCTGCTGCTTTTAAGTACAAAATAATATCATAACAACTACTGTATCAAGAACCAAAATAATATTAAAGAAACATGGAAGGACATTAAGCAATTTATAACTCTTAGGCAGTGTTTTACTTATGTCCCTACTACTTTAGAAGTAGGTAACTGAAAATTAAGTAATATAATCAAAAGTATTGCCAATGCCTTTGATAATTATTTTGCAACCATTGGCTGAAACCGTGCTAAAGCTTTACCTATTGCTGGTACGCCTTTTCACAAATATCTATATGCACCTCTCTGCAACAATTTCCATCTTTTTCTCACCACTGCTACTGAAATTGGGACAGAAATCAATTGCCCCAATCCAACAAAAACTGTTGTCCCATTCAGCATTCCCATTAAGCTTTTAAAGACACTTTGGGTACTCCTATCTGAACCCTTAGCATATCTTTTCAGCTGCTCCTTCATGACAGGTGTTGTTCCACACAAGCTGAAGATTGCAAGAGTGATTCCTGTATATAAAAAATATCCCAGAGCAATAATAAATAATTACCGCCCTATCTCACGTCTGTCTATCTTCAATAATCTTCTTGAAAAACTCATGTACAATAGACTGACAAGTTTCCTTGAGAAAAATAAAATACTATTTCATGGTCAGTTTGGCTTTCGTTCAAATCACTCTACAAACCATGCAATCGTACTTATCACTGATAAAATTCAGAAAGCAATTGAAAATAAACGATACTCTTGTGAAATTTTTCTCGACTTAAGCAAGACTTTCGACACTGTAAACCATAATATTTTGCTGAAAACTGTGGAATTTGGGGAACAGCAAAATAATGGTTTTGTTCTTATCTAACGAATAGAAAACGATTTGTCTCTCTTGGTAGTGTCACATCTGAAGAAAGACTTGTCACCTGCGTTGTCTCTCAGGGCTCTGTCCTAGGACATCTACTTTTCCTTTTATTTATTAATAACTTTAGCAACTCTAAAGCTGATATTGATTTTTATCTTTTTGCCGATAATTCAAACCTATTTTTCCCTCATAAGAATCTTCAATCTCTAGAACAAAACTGGAACAGACAAGTAGATAATGTTAAACAGTGGATATGTGCTAACACGTTTTCTCTCAAAATCGATAAATCTAATTGTGTTATCTTCCACCCTTCTCAGAATAAAATTGATTATACTGTTAAACTGCAAATAAATAATAAAATTACAGAAGAGAAGAAAAGTATTAAATATTTAGGAATTTTCATTAATTGCTATTTAAACCGAAAAGAACATGTACATGAACTCTCAAAAAAAAAAAAATTGGCATTTTATCACAACTGCTACATTTTGTTTCCCAGGTGATACTTGTCCAAGTATACTACTCTATTATATATTCTTTCCATGTTTATGGTGTTTTGATTTGGGAAAACAGTTACAAAACAAGTATTCAACCACTGGTAATCTTACAAAAAAAGCAGTACGCATTATCACATTTTCTGATTTTATATTAAGGCTCACACTTCTCCACTTTTCAAAAATCTACTTACTAAACTCTATACTGCATCATTCATGCATCAGGACAACAAGGGCAGCCTCCCAGAGAATTTTAATTATTTTTTTTACCTCGGTTCTTAGCAAGAATCAGTACAGTACACGATTAGCTTCTAAATCAACTTTCACCTTTCCTTCAGCTTGCACTGATTATGGTATTTTCAACATTAGATTTCATGGACCTTAAGTCTGGAATACTATTGATGAGTCACTAAAATCCTTAAATTACTCTACTTCTAAACACAAAGTTAAAGAACAGATCATTGCTCCATATTAGTTTCCAAACTAGCATTTTGAGTTTGCCAACTGCACTGTGCTTGCATTTGTGAGGCTATTTTTCCTTTCTTTTTTCTTTTTGGGTTTCTGTTTTTTCCTTCTTTTTTTTTTGTTTGTAATTGTCTGTGTATACAGATTTAGCACTCACTGTATTCTTACTTACTATAGGCTATCTTATCCCCATCTTTCTTCTTCAAAAATTCATTCTTGATAATGGCCACCTGTCTAGACTTACCCATATGGTTATTTACAGGAGGCCAGCACTCTCCCTTTTTAATAGTTTTAAATTCACTTGTATTAATGTAACAATTGAGTGCTAAATAAAGACTGTTGTTGTTGTTGTACTGGCACTGTTTGCCTCCAGCTCTGGAAATCGAATTACAAACAGCAAGACAAAAGTTATACAAGTTAAAACTGTTTTATGTGAGTTATTCCTCAAAAAATCTCTCATTTATATTAACGTGTAAAGTTTGAGCCTAAAACCAATTTGTGGGTCAGTTATTTGGAAACTGTTTTTGTGTTTGTCGCGGTGCGGAGAGTTAAATAACGACACAATGTAAATTTATGTTTGGTGCTGGAGTAATATTTTATTACTAACAGTTTTATTCATACCTGGAGCATTTCTCCATCTCACCTTATGATGAGCATCTTATCAAAGTGCGTCAAAAGAGGATTCTAACAGGGGCATTAGCTGGAATAGCAAATTCAAACAAGTTGCCTTCTTGCTTTCCTTCTAGCCAAAGATACGCTCACTTTTGCTGGGGAATAAATTATGACGGTACAGGGCAAAACCTTGTGTAAAATGTCTTCAGCCATTATCAAGGGAATTTTTCTTTCACGGCTAGAGCCCTATCTTGAAAAAAAAAATTGATTGCCAGCGTATGCTTCACCACTGGTGTTTGTGTGAGAGGAAACTTCTTTTCTGCCATTGAGTAGTTTGATGGAGCTATCATCAGAGGTTTGAAAATTATAAGGGTTCATCTGATAAGCAGTATGTGGGACCATGCCTATGATCAGATTGTTGGGGGACTTTTCCTTTAAAGATATTATCAAAATATCTGAAAATAGATTCTGCATCAACAATACCCGTTTCAATTTTGCTGTGGATTAGCGGATAAATCATAGGTTGGCTTCTTCATCGCATGAGATAGTTCTGACGTATAGCTAGAGAACAGTTGACTTCCCTTTGAATCAGTCTTGAGGGGAGAACATAAAAGATTGGGGTATTTTATTTTATTTTACATTATTAGCTTCGCCATGAAGGGAACAACATAATTACAAATTAGGGGAATAAATTGATAACATAAACATGGCAGTGTCACACTACAACAGAGTTAGCCAGTTACTGTGGGCCCAGAAGCTTAAAATAATATAAATAAAAAATGCATATAAAATAATATATATAATAAAAAAGCTTAAATGTTACAAGCATCCGCGGGGTTTACTGGCAACATGAAACAGGACGAGCTAGACTACGGGCAGTATTACATTTCAAACAGACAGTTTTGAAAGTACGAGGGTTATTACAGTCATAGTTATTTAAGGCAGAAAAATAGTAATTCAGCATAATCGATTTAAGAGAACCAAGGCTGTCCATGCTTAGATTCAGTTCATCAGAAGAGAGTTCCAGATTCTAGTAGTTCTAACAGTAAAAGGTTTTTGGTAAGTGGTGGTTTTATAATAATGACATTGCTGCTGGAATATCTAGTTAATCTTGAGCGGCGAGGAACAGGTTGAACGACATCAGTGGCAATAGTGATATCGTTATTGTGCAGGTGATGCTCATTTCAAGTATATTTCGGGGTGGTAGATAGCTACCTGTCTTGAACACATCCAGCATGGATAGGCCTAACAAACGTTAATGGCTCTCCCATTGATAAAATTACGTCAAGCATTTTCTACATTATTTCCATCTGTAATGAGAAAGTTGTCCATCTGACTCGGCGTGTTTTTGCTTCCTACTGTATTGCTTAGAAAAGACGTTTTTTGTTCAGTGCTATAACTTAACAGGGTTTCGACATAAGCAAAATAAGCGTATTCATTGGTTCGAGGTGTGATAATATTCCCCTTAATCTTGAACGTGATCTGTTTCATGAGAGTGTGAAACATCTTGTTTCACACATGTCGTCCTTCAGCACCCATGTTAGCTCCGGAAAAGTTTTTGACTTGAACCAATATTTCTGGCTAAATCAATGTAAACAAAGGGGGTTTTTCAGAGTTGTGAGATACATCTTCACTATCTTTTGTTGAAAGACCCACAGAAGAGTGGAATACGTATTAGGCCGTGCTTTCTACTTGCATGCTTTTTTAGCGGTTTCTTTTGCAGCTGCATAAGTAAGACGGGACAGAAATAAAAAAAAATCCTGAAGCAAAATTGTTATAGTACAATCGTCCCTTCGATATATTGATTTATATAAACTATCCATTCTCAAGAACCATTCCAAACTAATTTACTATTATCAAAACATCCTAAAGTAACTAAAACCTAAAGTTACATATTATTGTCCACAAATGTCTCAACAGTTACCGTAATATTTTGCTTACCATTATCGTTTGTATAAGGGTTCAGCTCTTTGTATAAATCTTTCATTGAAACCATACATATGACTTAACGTAAGTGTAACACACTCTAAACTATAAATGTAATAACTAAGCAACATTAAAGTAAATGTAGATCGAAAACATATGTAGTGGAACAGTAGACGTGCTCCCTTTTAGTAACAAGCACCGCGTGAATCAAATGTTTTTCGTCGCCATATAAGCAAGCTGTTAAGTAGGATTTAATAAGTGAACTCGTTACTCCGTGTCCATTGTTATTCTATTCAGCCCATTGACCGGTCATAGCCTTTTAACCAGTCACTATCACAGATCCTTGCGTTCAGGTAACAAGGGAACTCGGATTCTATAACGGGGCAGTGAATGAATAACAGAACACAGATTAAGTTGCTACTGAAACGGCAAACATCATCTTGACAGTCTGGCAACCTCCTCATTCAAGATGTCGAGACTAAGCACACAGGATCACCGCCAGCGACGAGTTCACTTTGTCTTTGTATCGTTTTTTATACAAATAGTTTTTGGCAGCGCGGAGATACGATTTTATCTTCGAATGCTGAAAATAAACTTTCTCGAGTGAGCGAAGTGAGGTATTTGGAAAACCTTCGGAAATCTTTGGGAAATCATCCGAAACCTTCCAAAAAATATAAAAAATTCAACGAATTTTGAAAATTTTCGGGAAGCCCTTTGAAAATCATTAGAAAATCCAAAGAAATCTTCATAAACCTTCCAAGAAAGTTTTGTTAAAAATACTTACATTTTAAGAAATTGTTCTCCTTGGAATTTTGGTCTTCTTCTTCTTCTTCTTCTTCTTCTTCTTCTTCTTCTTCATCATCATCATCATCATCATCATCTTCTTCTTCTTCTTCTTCTTCTTCTGCTGCTGCTGCTTCCTCTTCCACGTCTTCTTGTTCTTGCTTTTGTTCATGTAAAAACTCACACTTCTCAAGCCCTGTTGGCATCATAATTATCTAAAAAACGAATTCATATACTTGTCACATTTTTGCGGTTGCAGTTTCTTCAATTTAACATCTCATTCATCAAATTTTTCATATGATTTAACCGAGTAACAGATGACTCAGGTTTTAAATTACATTCTATACACTACACGCTGAAGAGTGTTCAGGTTGCAAATAACAAATTTATCAACTAACCTGATAAAACTCCTGCACAGACTACTCAAAAAATACAAATAATTGCCAACATCTGAATAAAAATGACTCACTGTATTTTGTTTAAGTTCAGGTTTTAAAAGTGATGACAAAATTGGAAACTAGGTACAAGATGGTGATGAACGTTGAATGACTTCGATCCCACTATTCGAAGACGTACGCGGAATTGTAAAGCTTACATGATTTAAATGGTAGTGTTTTTGGCATTGGTTTAAATAACTTTTAATGTACATCGTTTTTTAACTATTGCATTTTTTTATAATAAAATAAATTTTTACTCGATCCGAGGTAGTCTAGCTTGATCTGAAGCCATCCAAGATGATCCGTCCTTGTCCGAGTTCATAAAATTAAGACTCTCTGTCAAACTTGTACATCAACTTGGAAATGAAGCATTTAATTCAATAAAATCCTAAATTCAACTAAGTGCAACTTTAAAATCTATTATAAATCTTGAACCAAATCTCCAAAAGCCCCTATTACAAAGTTCCAGGACAACGATGGTTTGTTTCCCTGACCATGTCTGACCAAACTGGTCTGTAACAGTTCATCCGTCCGAATAAAAAGTATTATTTCAACATAGACTCCACCACTTCATATTGTCATTGAGCAGTGTTTGCAACATGGTATAGCTGCGCAACCTTTTCTTTGAAAAAATCGCTGCAATAACTAAAGGACGGGGGGGGGGTTGAGACATTGGGTATTGTAGTGCGCTTTATGTATGGTCTTTGCGTTGTGGAGGTTATGCTAGCATTGGCCACTGGTTTGTTACTTTAACAATTCAATCTTTCTTAGTTGTCCTTTACTGGCACAATTCAGTTGGTGTGGCATAAAGATAATTTATTTTTTAAAACAAGCTAAAACGGGGAACAAAACCTGAGCACAAACTATGGTTACAGTTGACTCAGACGTGAATTTAACCAAGCAGACTGAACGAATGACCAGACCAACCCCCACTTGG
>JANRMR010190489.1:0-19851 GCA_025434825.1 Bergia sp. 'catenularis'
TCCAATCAAGCTACCTGGCCTAAGTGTAGAGTTGGTGTATACTCATTGTATACAAAAAATATACTTAAGCATCATTTATTTTTGTAAGGGATACTTTCATATGTTTATTCAACGGTTCAACAGTTATTTATTTTCCACTTTACATTTTACAATAGGATTTACAACCCATGTGGGTTAATCTTCTGTTGATTGTAAAGATTTGATTAAGCTTATAAGTGATGCTTTGTATTTCAGTTTATTGTTCATTCAAGGTGGAGCATCCAATGTGTATGACATCCTGACACAATAAATTATTATTCTAATTTTTTTCTTGCTCTTATTTATTGTCAAGAAATTCTAAGTTACTTGTCTTTTCCTCTGAATGCTGTTATGCAAATTTGACCACCTTATTGTCATGATATATCATTTTTTCATACATGTAAATCTTGGAAATTTAATAGCTCTGCAAACTAAAGTTTGGAAAAGATCTGAGCTTACTTGTATGTTTACTGCATAGATTTCTGAACGATATTATTTTCAAAACCAACACTATCCCAAAAATCTTTCAATTCTGTCAAACTTATACATGTAAACCCAACTTGAAAAGCACTCTTGCTGACATAAATTCTCTATTTTAGGGATCAGCAGGTGAGCCTGGAGCCCAGGGGTCCCCAGGGCCAAATGGCCACAAGGGAGAACAAGGCTCCCCAGGTGAACAGGGTCCAAGGGGAACAACTGGAGACGTTGGTGACCCAGGATTACAAGGTGAGCTTGGAGAAAATGGTGCTCCAGGGCGACGAGGTCAACGTGGTTATGATGGTGCTCGCGGTGATCCAGGTGCCACAGGTGTTCCAGGAATACCCGGACAAGTTGGATCACGAGGAGACCAGGGAGCACAAGGAGCGCCAGGCAATCCTGGAAACACGGGTGAAGTGGGCCCTCCTGGTAGTGCTGGACGCAGAGGTGTACAAGGTGAGAAAGGACAACAGGGAGGACAAGGACTGACTGGTGCAGAGGGACCACCAGGACCTGCTGGAAGGAGGGGCAACATTGGCAGACCAGGTTCCCCTGGGCCAACTGGACCAACTGGTCCTCAGGTAGGTTGTTGAGGCTAAGAGACTAGTTTTTAGGGGGGAAATGGGTGTTTTGTGGCAGTGAATAAGCCAAACATTAATGTGTGTAAGGCTCTGACAAAATGTCTAATGTTTGAACTGTCAGCCGTCTACCCAAAGTGACTTGACATGTTGACTTTGTATTTCAACAGTCAGTACTGGAACTTTTATAATTTTTCCTTATCCTGATGTGGGTGGTGCATAGACACAAAGTCTTTTAATTTTTACAAACAATACATGTAAGTTAGTGCTTGGGTAAGGACATAGTATAGTAGCCAGCTGCCAGGCCTACCTGTACAATGGAATCTGGGAAGTATAATTATAAAGATATATACAGTATATCTGTCTGATTCTTAAAGAAGGTACCATTTTTCTATTCCCCTCCCCCCTCCTTAACTAATCGCTTAGAAAATCCAAATACAGTAAGCTTTAAAATCATAAAAACAACTTTCTAGGACAAAGGAAGACCAAGGAGCTTCTATATGTAAAACTACACTTGTCTGTTAATTGATTTAGGCCAGAAATAACTCTTAAAATCGCACAGATAATGGGAAAATGGTTTTAATATCTCGTGAGAGTGGAGACAAACCGTTCTGAAGTGCAAACTTTTAAATTCAATTTTTGACTTTAAGAAGTGCTCTGATCACTTTGAAAAAGCAAAAAAAAATTATTTGTAGGGCTTCAGATATACCAAACCACATCGAGTTTGGCCAAGGCAAACTGGAGATGTGTTGGTTGGTTTGAAGTTAGGTGTTTTGTTACAAAATAAGGGAACTTTAGCTAAGACTGAGTAGGTACTGTACCTTCTTCAAAATCCAGACAGATATATAATTATATATATATATAGTCCATTTTAAATTAATTTAATCCATCTGAACAGTCTGATTACTCTGAAACTGCACGAGGTATGATTTTAGAGGTCCAACATTTCAAAGTGTTTTTGTGGAGCATGCCCCCCAGACACCTACAGTGGGAGCTTGTGCCTTCAGCACTTGCTTTTAGTTTGTAGGGCCTATACTCAAGTTTGGCTACTCTAGACAAAGAATAAGCTGACATAGTAAACTAACAGTTTTGGGAACAGTCTTGTTGACAATTAATTTTATGTCATTTTTGTCCATAAATACAGGGACTACAAGGGTTGCGTGGATTTGCTGGAGCTGATGGGCGTGATGGTGTAAAGGTAAGGGAAAAATCTACTTTACATGTAGTTATAACTTCTGTGGAAAACAATTAATGAATCAACAGGTTGTGACATTGCAATGTCTTTCCTTGCTTACACATAAATCACCCCACCCTAAAGAAAAACAAGTGACCAAAAAAAGGCAATACATGTTCTTGTCATAGAGCCTGCATAACAGAACAATGCAAATTTTATCACCAAATATATTAATAAATAATAACAGTTGAGGTTGAAATGAACTTAGAAACCTGGCATTTTACTTTTCCCAATGTTGCTTGTAAGAAATCCAAAAGCTAGGACATTTATAATTGAAAATCATTATTACACAAAAACTGAATCATTAAAAACTTATGTGAAATCAGGAGTACCTTTAGAACTGTGAGGGCGGAATGCAGACGTGTGGAACTGAGTTTGTTTTTAGTATATATTACCCTGAAGTCTGGTCTAGTAGACCATTGCATACTCATAAGGAAAACAGAGATGTACAATGAATCGTAGATAAGCAGCCCAGAATCTGTTAAATTTTGAGATAGAAATTCAGATAACATTGTGCAATATATCCTCTAATCATTAGAGTGTTAACCCCAGCTGAAAACATCTCAAATTGGGATATTTGTACGAGTGGAAAATATTTTAGGGGGACCAACTAGCAGATGCTCTCCCCAAAAAGTTTTGAATTTTGGAGGACCTAAAACACTATTTCCAGCACCAAAATATTATAATAAACTTTACTGTTGTCAAAAGAGTATGGTAAGTTGATATACTGTATATATAGTCAGCTTACGCTTTTGTTTTCCATAAAATTCATGCTTGCTTTGTAACATAATAAGTTACAGTGTATAATTATAATATTTTATTTGTTTGCCTGAATATTAAAGTCACTTAATTCTTTTTCTCGTTGGAGCAGATACATGTATAATTATTTTGAGAATTGGGAGTTTTCTTATCCTAGCTGACTCCAAATGAGTCAGGTTTCAGAGTTTTCAAACAAAATTGGGGAAAAACACCTAAATTAGAGTGGTTGGACACTCAGATTTATGTTTCAACCCAGCTGTTGTACTTGTAAATTATTCTTGTTTGATTTAATGATCTGTAAAAGTACAGTTAGTTAGAGCATAGGGCATGGTGGGACATGCACAAGTTGTTGATATTTGGTTATTTGTAACAGGGAGAAAGAGGTACTGCAGGACTGCCTGGACAGGCTGGTTTAAAAGGAGAAACTGTAAGTACTAAGTTACTGAACTGTATCCTTAACATTCATTTTGAATGCTTGAATAGTCTGGGAGAAATTTACCTTTCATCTTGATACATGCAGTAGATAGTTCACTGTTTGTGACCCCTTTAATAGAGCTCACAACAAATAACTTGTTTTGTGAGGTTATAATGCACTGTAAGGAGAAAATATTTGTAGATGTCAAGACATTATTTTTACCCATTGGGACTTGAAGATTTAACAGCATTAAATAAATCTATTTATAACACTGCAGAATTGAAAATGTAAAAACACTACAGATTTACAACATTAACAATGTTCATGTAACAGTAATCAATATTATAAAACTTTCCTAAAAAATATCTTTGTAAAAATTTAATCAAATTGAATGTTTCAGAGACCTGCATTTTGCTGCTTTTTTGCCCTTTAAGATGAAGTTATAACTAATGCTTTTATTCAGAACAACTACAAGATTAATAATTCATTCATCATTTTTGTTGGCGGAAAATTGTAGTAAACACCCACAAATTAAATTACATGTATTGATGGTTTTCTAATTTAGTTTGTTCACCATTCTAGGGAGCCCCTGGTACTTCTGGTGATCCTGGCAAACCAGGAGCAAGGGTAAGTTATGTTATTAATAAACAGAACATGGTTTTTGCTCTCACTATTTTTTCCTCTCCTTTTGTTTTACTCCACTTTTCATTTATATATATGTAGGGTCGTCAAGGCCAACAAGGAAAACAAGGAAATCAGGGAAAACAAGGCATTCCTGTAAGTAAACAGCAAGAAAATAGTAGTAATAATGCCAATATACTTTATAGCCTAGGGGATAAACTCTCATATGAAAAGGGCAGGGATGCTCATCGGAATATTTCAATTGAACCCCTAAAAGATGCCAATGTGGGTGTGGCTTACGCTGAGTTTTACCCCTAAAAGGTACCAGTCAGAAACATGGGCTGTTTAAATGGTGTCACAATTTTAAATTAAAGCTTCATACATGTATGGTTCCGATGTTTATGTGATATGCCATTGAATAGACTGTGGCACCCTAAAACCTACCATTTTGTATGCAAAATGAAACTTTTTGCTTTGAACACCCTAAATGGTACCAAAATCCAGAATTATAACCCCTAAGAGGTATGATGAGCATCCACACTACTGTTAGCATGGGAGTCCCCCCCTCCTCCCAGGATTTATAGCCAATCTCTGCCAGCTACATGTACATTTGTAGTTTTCTCACACAATTTCTTCACAGCTATTCACAACACTGTAACATAAACTGTAAACTTCAGAGACCAGTTGCATTAAGGCGACAGACCAAAAGTGATTAGCAATGTAAAGCTTTTTGCAAGTGGTGCCTGCGTCTTTGAATCATATTCTGGTCCAACTGCGGTCAATGCCTTGCATCTATTATTATCTATTGTCTCATAAGAAAGATCCGTACCAAAACCACATGTTGTCTTTGGCTTTATTCAGGTCTTAAGTTATATTAATTGTATTAAGGTGGTTCGAAACATTTTTTCACTTTTCATTGCCACTGAACTTTATGAAAGGCCTACTCCTTTTTAGTGAAAGATTACTGCTACTTGTTAATAGGTGGTGTTGAAATTACCTTTCAGCTTATCAACCCTTGTACTCCCACTAGAATTTTTGTTTCCATATCAACTTGACAAGGCCTCAAAGACACCCTATTTTTAACATTTAGCTGCATTTTACACAAAAATTAGTAGGTGAAGTCCCTTTTTTATTGCATCAAAATTGATTGCACATAAAAGAGCACATTTGAGGAAATCTTTAAAAAAATTCTGTCAACAGGTTTTGGCGCCACCTTATTTTTATGAAATGTTAAGGTGGCACCAAAGCTTAATGTTGACATAAATTTTTTTAAATTTTTATAAAATAAATGTTCTCCTTGATGTGCACACAATTTTGATGCAATAAAAAAGGGACCTCACCAATGCATTTTTGTGTAAAATGCAGTCAAATGCTCTAAATAGGGAGCATTTGAGACCTTGTCAAGTTGCCATGCAAACAAAATTTCAATTGGGAGTACAAGAGTTGATAAGCTGAAAAGTTGTTGTAACATCAGCTAAAAAAATGACATGTATTCATCATGACATATGAGAAAGCCTTTCATGACGTTCAGTGTCTGAGCATAATGGAAAACAGTCGGGAGCCACCTTAAGACTGTACATGTACATCAGATGTTGGTCAAACAACAGATGTTCAACTTGCTACAGTCTGTACATCAGATGTAAAAGTGCAAACGTCCCATCCCACATAAAGCCTTATACAAGTGGCCCCTGTTCCTTTGAATTCTGGTCTGGCCCAACTACAGTCATGCACTACTTTGTATATGTTATTGTCTGTTGTCTCATGAAACAGATCTGTACCAAAATCACAGCATAGAGAGACGAAAGATATTTACATGTGTAAAGGTATTTGAAAGGTTTTAATAGCATCATAAGCACCACAAACCCACATTTTATTTGTTTTCTTTCAGGGACCCCCTGGAGATGATGGTCGTGCTGGTCCCCCTGGACAAACGGTATTGTCAGGCTGAATGAATTATAATAAATATTTACTTTTTAAGGGTTTACAAGAATAAGTTTTAATGACTTAAATGTAGATATTTAATATTTGACTTTAATTTGTCAATGCTTGCAGGGTCGGAGAGGTCGACGTGGAGAGAGCGGATTCAATGGCCAAAAAGGCTCTGTGGTAAGAAATTTCGGTTCAATTCTCTGGAAATATCTGATTAAACGGAAAGGTACAATTCATTCATTACATGTACAAGTTTCTATTGATAGATACTGTGGCAGCCAACCACTATTCTTTTTCAACTAATTTATTTCTTGTAGTTGTTAAACTCCCCACTTGAAAGGACCTTAAATGTGTAAGGTCTGTAAAGACCTTAGAACTCAAATTATAAGATTTGTTCCTGGAAAAGTCCTTGAAACTTAGCAAAATGCCCTTGTCGACATCCTTTAATTTATAAGAAAGGTTCTTTAGGCAAAACGCTGAAGTTGTACATGTATTTAGATTTTCCTTTTAAACAGTTTGGAAGAATGTTACTTTTTGTCTCAAACAGTAGTTTGCTGTTTGTGACCAATTACCTTTGTTTTTACTACCAAATAACTTATTTTGTTTGGATAATGTACATGTAAGGGAGAGTTTCATACACATGTAGATGTTGATAAGCTGACTAGCTAGGGAAAGCCACAAAATATAATTTGCTACTTAATCTCAATTTTAAATGTAAAATAGATACCTTCTAGCTTGGTTTGTATCTGTTCTGCATTTTTCTTAACAAAAAGAATTTTTCATTAATAAATAGATTTAAAAAATTGAAACTTTGTATCTCAGGGTTTTCACAGATCATGGAAAACCTGAAAAGTCACCAGGTTTTACAAATTTGTTTTTCAATCCTGGAAAGTCATGGAATTTTGATTTGAAAATGGCCCAATCTTGAACAGTTTTGGTATCACTAAGAAAAAGATTGTCAAGATTACATGTAGATCACAGAAAACTACTAAAGGTCGTGAAAAAAAGACGTAGAAAGTTATGGAATTTCATAGGGGCCCTGGCCTTTTCATGTCTGTTTTCTCCTTTTCAGTGTTTAAGCCTGCAACATTATCTGATGATGATTATTTTCTTGTGGTGTTTCAGGGTTCACCGGGTAAAGATGGTGAACGTGGTACCCCAGGTTCACCAGGAGAAAAGGTTCGTACATTACTATTTTCCTTCATTATCAATTTTAACATTTTCTGTCTTTTTCTTCCGTGTTTCTCCACCCTTCAGTTTAGTTGTTTGCTAAAGCCAGTGGTTAAAGGAATCCACCGGCCTGACGAAAATTTCACTGGCCTGTAATAAATAATTGTTTTTTTTAGCAACCTAAATTGTCTTTTCTAACTTAAGATATGTATTTTAAATGCGCGAAAGGCTTGACAAGGTGGACCTCCTCTTGTCCGGTAGTGAACGTCTCTCTAAGTATTGAAAGTACGATGTATATCCATAGATTGCATAGTACGTCCTTTATCACACACAAATGATACACTTGTAAGAACTATAAGGAATTAAATGTCTTTAAAGGATTGCAAAAGTTTCATTTCTAGTCCAAAGTGAAGTTCATATGGTAAAAAACACTCTATGAATTCACGGTATGAATTCACCGGTTAGAGTATCCTGCAACAAAATAGGTTTTTTTCTACAAAACATATCAGCCAGACGGGCTGGTTCTTTGTGAAATCCACCAGCCTAAGGTGAAATTTAACAGCCACTAGCCAAGGGCTGGCATTAGTTTCCATCCCTGTGATTGTATTTCAGTTTAACCCAAAACATCTAGTTGTTTTTAAAACAAAATAATTATATGTAATCTCTTTCTTCCCATTATGTCAGTCAATTTTTATTCCCATTAATTTTGAACCCATTTTAAAATAATTTTGTCCCATTCTTTTAATATATCTTCTTCAAGTCGATTCCATAATATAACTACAGTATCTTCAGTTTTTGAATTTCATTAGCTTCTGCCTTATTCTTGCACCTTTAACTTAACTATTATGATCAACCTTTTTCCAACCTTTTTGTTTCAGTGGCATAAAGCATTTCAGTATGGTTTCTTCACTTTTCATCTCAACTGATTCTACTCATTGTTTATTAGATCTACATGTATTATATAATGTACAGTAGTAACTAACAACCTTATGGGATGCTACACTAGATTAGTTTGTCCAAGCTACAGTACTGTCCTCGGGATTCATACAGTACCAGATCCCGGTCGCTTTGGGATTTCTCAGTGCATGATCCCTAGGGTTCAGGATCTTCCTTTGTTTAGGTGTTGTCCCAAATCCCAACCCTATCCCGAGATCACGAGTCTTAAAGCGATTGGGATCTGGTATGAATCCCGAGGACAGCACTGTACATGTATATCTGGCATCCCAACACCATAGCACCATACTACATGTATTTTATGCCTGATACTTTTTTGAAATAATTATATCTCCATAACAAAGGGTGTAAATAGAAAATTTGTTGTTGTTGTTGTTGTTGTTAACTAGGGTGAGAGGGGAGAAACAGGACAAGCAGGTCTACCAGGAAAAGCAGGACGAGTGGTGAGTTAAATTTAAATCACACTTTTAAATCTGTCAAGGGAATTAAATCAGTTTAAAAGAAAACATGGCATTTGAAACGTTCCAGCTTAGCTATAAACTTGTATTTTAGAGCTGTAAATGTAATCAGTAATCCTAGCATTTTAGTGATTGCTAACATTCAATTAAATAAATCATCCAGATAACTGACTTTGATTTTTCAAACCACAAATAATTGGAGCTTTTGTAAGTAACATGATGTCGATTAGAATATTGTGCCTGTTTCCACAGAGATAAGAGACAACTCCAGGTACACTAAAGTTGGTTTTTGTTCATTTGAATTATCGTTTGAATTACCTCGAGTCCAGGCACCAATAATCTTATTATTTAAAATCATAACAATATTTTTAAAAGCTGGCCATAAAGGCATAGTGCAGGATTTTCTTGTTTACCATGTTATCGGTACAACCCATATGGATTAACTAAGGCAGCGTTACCTGCGTGAATATTGCTAACTTTATCTATAACTGCATACACTGGAAAGCATGATCAGGTAGGTATCCACTTCACACCAAGTGTGAATGTCAACTCTTCATATCAGTGTGTTGCTCTTAATTTTAATCTTTAACTGCACTGAAAACCATATGTACAGTAACCATTTTACACCTCAGGGTTAATTTGTTACAAAAAACAGTTTGGCCATCCAGAGTGTAATTGTTAATTCTTCACATCAATTTGTTGTTCCTAGGGACGGCAAGGCTCGATTGGTGACCGGGGATTACTAGGCCGTCAAGGACCTATGGTGATTCTTTGTGCTCTCTTGGTTATTGGCCGCCTTACATGTATTTGCCTATACATGTAGGTAGTACAGGCCCTGTATACTGCTCGCTGAGGATAAAGATACAGGATTAATAAAGTCGCCAAATGAATCATACAGAATTTCATTTTTAGGATTTTAGTTGTTGGGTCTTTGTTATTGGTGCTAATTTTTGGGATCTTAGCTTCTGTATCTTAGTTTTAAGGTTTTGGTTTTGGGTACAAAGTTTTGGGGTCTTACAGCATTTTGCATCAAGTTTTTGGGCTCTTGACCCTCAAATGTCTAAGGAAGGGGGATGTTTGAACTGAAGTGACCCCCACCCCACTTGAAGCTTTGAAACAATCAAAATGAAACTTGCTTTACCTGTAGTCCAATTATAATTTATGCTAAATTAATTAAGCAAAATAAGATTTGAAAACGGGTATTTTTTGGCAAAATTTGTTTTAATTTCTTCTTTCCAATTTTATTCTTGATTATTTTCTTATTCGAGGCTGTAGATGTTTTCTACTTATTTAAAAAAATTGGTGCAATTTTGAATTTATTTTTGAAGAATGCAAGATGGTGGCCAAGATGGCGGATTGTTTGTGTTGCCATAGCAACAGTATTTAATTAAAACTTGATTTTTGTTATGGAAAATAATTAGCTAACCCAAAGCTGTTAACATCCCAAAATTCAATCTTTTTTGTGTAACCATATGGAAAATCATGGGAGTCCGATTGCCTTTTCCCCCCCTCCCCTGGTTAATTTGTTATAAAAATACCTTTGTCAGGCTTAATTTTCGGGGGAGAATTGCCCCTCTTTCCTTCCCAGATGTAGTTAATAAAATTAAGAAAACATGACTCTGACACTTCATTTTTCCACTGGGTGTAACTGTTTTTATCTCGTATTGCATAGGGACCTGTTGGGCCGCCAGGTGCTGCTGGACCACCAGGACCTCAAGGAGAAGCGGTATGTATCATGTACTGGATTCTAATTTTACTTAAAATCATAGAAAGCAGGTGTTCAGTGTACTTCCAAAGATTTCTACCACTTTTAAGGGGGGAACTTAGGCTTTTATTTTGTTGGTGATTAGGAGAATTGGAGGGAGATGTAAAAAGGGGATAAAAGTTTTACAACACAACAAACGCTATTGAGTATTCTTGAGCAAGCAAGTGACATTTCTCACATCTGAAGGTTTCTGAAGATTTTCCGATAATTTCAAAGATTTTCTGAGAATTTGTGTTTTTCATATAATATTGGCCTCATTCCTAAATTTTGTTTTTAATACCACCCAAAAATAAAATTTACATCACTACCATGTAATAATTGGAGTAGTGCAAGCATATATATGTATAACAAAGTTCTTTTGAAGGTAAGCAGAAGTCCCATGGATTACATGTACAACTTCATTGTAGTGAAAAGTGTCAACTCTAGCTTTTTTTCATTTAGAAATAATGCAAGATACTTCAGTGGAGTAGGAGTACAGTATGTAACATCTAAATGGAGTAAATTCCATAACTTCACAGTGTAGGATCTTTTTTCTATGTTTGTTTGTTTGGATGTTTACTTCGTTTCTTCTGTTATAAATGTATATGGTTGCTGTTTTTTCATTAATATTAAAAAGTAGCCTTAAGATTATTCTCTTGTTCACAGGGTCAAGCAGGGCAAAGGGGAGCAGATGGAAAGAACGGTGCAAAGGTCAGGCACTCTAAATGTATATTGTTTTCCTATTGTTTGCAAAAGACGTTAAAAATCACAAAACTAACTTCTACGAATATTTCAAGCACATTTCTGCCTAAAACATTGCCAATATTTTTCAGATGGCTTAATTTGAGAGCGATTAAAACAAATTACAGATACAAGTGCTGAAGTGAATTTAGTGTTGGCCCAAAGGATAAAATAATTAATTATCGGTTAACATAATGTAGCACCAAATTGCAATGATCCTTGACAATTCTGTTTGTTAAAAAGGTTTCTTTGTCTTGTTATATCGTTTTGATCATAATACTTTGAGTGAAAATAAAATAACTGGAAAGAAGTAGTTTTGTAGGAATTAACCGTGAAACTGCCCCTTTAATTGGCTCCCAACTGTTTTCCATTTTGCTCAGACACTGAACTTTACGAAATGCTTTCTCACATACATGTGTATCATGATGGATACGTGCCATTTTTTTAGCTGATGTGTATAACAGCTTTTCATCTTATCAACCCTTGTACTCCCAACGGAAATTTTGTTTCCATGGCAATTTGACAGGGTCTCAAATGCACCCTATTTCTAGCATTCGACTGCATTTTACATAAAAATTAGTCAGTGAAGTCCCATTTTTATGAAAATTTTTTAAAAATTCTGTCAACAGACTTTGGCACCACCTTAACATTTCAGTAGCAGTAATCTTTCACTACAACTGAGTAAGCCTTTCATAAATTTCAGTGGCAATCAAAAGTGAAAAACTGTTTTGAACCACCTTAAATGGTTGAGTTGGGAACCACATTAAAAGGGCAATTTTGTGGCTGTGTCAGTAGATTTTTTTATTACAAAATGTAATTTGGGGTTTTTATTTACCCAAGGAATATGGCAGTTCTTATGTGATACACACACTTAAGCACCTTGGCTAAAACCCATCTTTTTGAATTAGCAATTGACATACACTGTCTAGTTTTTTTATAAATGTAATTTATGCTATGGAGATTTTTCGAATTTTTTATACTTTTTTATATAAATTATATTTTTTTTGGTCGATTAGAACTATATGTATAAGTACAATATTAATATTTACATTTATAATTATAATTATAATTATTTATTATTAGTTATTATTGTTAATTCAAATTCTATGAATAATTATGAAGCTTTACTTACTAAATCTTAGGGAGAGCCTGGCGCAGCTGGAGAGCAGGGATCACAAGGCGCTGTGGTAAGAATGTTACAGAAAAGTACAACAAATGTTTATCTCCTTTTAAAGCCATTTTTAATCAATTTTTTTTTTCACCGTTTATCAAAAAACGTTTTCAATTTTCGTCTCCTGACATTACTCAACATTTCAAACAATCAGCAGTTGTTACAAATGATTATGAAAAAGTAATTTTGCTGTGTAGTGGTATCTCATACTTGGGTCATCAACTACTGCAAGTGGCTAAACACAAACCTACAAAAATATAAAGATCATTTCATAGAAATGGCATTTATAGTTGACTTCCAGTAACTCAAACCTTCAAGGGAAATAGAAAAGGTTTGAGTTGTTGAAAGTCAACTAAGGGTAAAATCATAAAGAAAATGGCCAGAAGGGAAAACAAAATTGCTTTAAGTTAGCACAAGATTCAAGTTACAGCAGGTTCATGTTAACGGGAGTCAACTGTACATATGATTATAGTAATTATTATTATTGTTATTATTATTATTATTACTATTATTGTTATAATTACCATATTAGCAGCAGTCTATACAATGTACACTGTAGTTCAAAAACCAAACAATTAAATAAAAGTTTTTTGCCAAAAAAATGAATGTGATTCACATGAATTACACTTGAGGTCACTGGATGTTTGATCCAACAGACCAATTTACTGTTTTGACTGACCTGAAAATTCATCTTCCAAAAAGTTCATCATTTGAACTGAACCTATCGTCTGTAGCCCTTGCTCATAAAAACTTCATCAGTATGGGGAAAATAAACAACTTGAGTTTGAAACATTGATATTGTGATGAAAAACAACAACTCTTGGTTTCTCTCATCACAGGGCAGCAGTGGAAGGCCTGGTGACCGCGGAACACCTGGTCAAGATGGCACAGTGGTATGTCTGCCCTGCACCATTCAACATTTAACTTGCTCTTGATAAAAGTTTTAGCGGCACAGTGGTTGAGTGGTCAGCATATCTGACTCCTATTAATCCAAAGGTTGTGAGTTTGAACCCTGGCTAAATAATTGTGTTGTGTCTTTGAGCATGACACTTTAATCAACTTGCTCCGTGTGGCTCAGGTGTATAAATGAGTACCACCTTCTACTAAGAACTGGGATAGTTATAGATTCTCATCTGCTTGACAACTTGTAAACTGGAATTAAGCACCAGCCGTATGAGCCACTAGGCTTGGAAAATGATCTAGATAGAAGTTTTATCCTTCATATGCTATTTTTCTTTTCTACTTAGGGTCCAAAAGGACCAGTTGGAGAGCGTGGACTTGCTGGGCTGAGTGGGGGACAGGTAGGGTGACAACAATGACTGCTATTAAGTTTAACATCTAGTTTTTGGAACTCAAAATCACCAACGACATTTTGTTATTTTGATTGATGAGTAAC
This sequence comes from Bergia sp. 'catenularis', assembly GCA_025434825.1. Taxonomy (NCBI): domain Eukaryota; kingdom Metazoa; phylum Cnidaria; class Anthozoa; order Zoantharia; family Parazoanthidae; genus Bergia; species Bergia sp. 'catenularis'. The sequence continues at coordinate 13,666 of JANRMR010190489.1, forward strand.
ATTAATGTCAGCTTCAAAAAATAATGATTCTTTTTTTGTTGCTTCTTGTTTCCTTAATAAATTTATAATCAACTTAAAATTAACTTGGTGAAATGTTTGACAGAAATTAGCGTGAAAATTAATTCTCACCAGTAACTGAGGGAGCACATTTAGTTGCCAGATCACAGGTGGTAGTTTCATGGAAACATTGAACTAATATTACTTCATTTCCACCCTCCTTTTAGTTACAATTTTGTCGAAAAAGTCATGATTTAAAGTTATCATTCATTTTAGTCACTAACTAAAATAAACAAAATACAAGGCATAAGGCTTAGTATTGCTGATATTAACTTTTAAAAGAAAGTTAATTTGAAACATATAAGATGAAATCTACCAAATTAATTTTGTACTAAAGTAAGTTACCTAAACACACAACTCCTACATTTTACATGTAGAGAAGCTTTCAAAGACAGTAGTGAAACTGGTTCTTTTTCTACGTGTAACTACATCTACAAATCTAAGAGTTTGAAACACTCAAAAGAAGGATTTACATACTCTCTTTTTAAGTAATGTTATTTTATTTTAAATTACAATAGTTAGTTTTGAAGACTTGTTGAAATAAGAGATCTAAAAGTGTGGCTTTTTCTATTAACAATTGATCCTTTTTTCAAATTCGGGCAAACAGTTTCAGTGGTAGCATAAAAACAGATAACTGAATGCATGTTAGCAACTTTTTGAAACTCGTGTCTTTGTTATAAATTGAAATATACCTTTCCCAGAGTTTAAAAATCATTGGAAATGAGTTCACCCAAATGTTTGATTTTATAGGGCTTGCCAGGTTCCCCCGGACGCCAAGGTCAGCAGGGTAACAAAGGAGATGTTGTAAGTACATTTCGTATTTTTATTTTTAGTATTATTATAATTATTCCCTTATTCTGTATACAGCTATTTTCTTTATTTATCAAGACATGCTTTCTGTTGCACACTGTGCTTCATCTACGGTTTTATAGTCTGGATCCTACATTCGCCAAAAGTAATCACAGCTTAACCCTATCTAGCCTGGGCTTTTTTGACCTGTCACAACCCAGCTGGATGGGGAGTAGGCGATCGGGCCCCCATCATAACTTCTTTATTATGAGGTGCATGGTAACAAAATTTGGCAAAACAGTTAAGTGTTTGATGTTCTGCCTGCTGATGGGGTTTGGTTGGGCTAGAGAGACAACCCACTACATTTATTTTTCTCGTTGAAGTAACTCAATTTTTCAAATGTTCACGGGTTAACCATGTTTTATAGAATTCAAGCCTCGGCAAGGTTGGGGTTTGAACCTGGGACCTTGGATTGACGGTCGGAGATCATACCGATCTCTTTTTTGAATCAATAAGCTTATATTGAAGTAAATGGGATACTGCAAAATGGGAAAATTACGTTGCGTTGTTTTATGCAATATCGGGTTCATTGAGGTTTGCAGATACATGTCTTGTTTTAACATTTCAAAATAAGCATTTTATGTATGTACTGATGGGAGTTGTTTTATCAAATAAAATAAGGCTAAAATTGCTTATAAAATTCTCCGAACGTTATTGTTTCCGACATGTATACATGTACGTAGTAAACCTTCGTGTTTTAGAACATTTGATATTTGATCAGCATTACAGTTTTAATATACCACTGATGGTCCATGAGCAGTCAAAGGAAACAAGCAGCTCCATAGATAATTTGTCATGCCCAACTACAGTATCTAATGAGCACCCATCCAATTAAAAAAATAAATGGACAGTAATAATCTCTAGACCCCGGGTAAATATATATTAGAATGTGCAAGTTAATGAACTTTTTTTGTTGTTTTCTTTCTAGGGAGAGCGCGGTTATCCGGGAAAAGCCGGAAGTGATGGCAAAGACGGAGAAGCTGTAAGCATTCTTCACCGAAACAAGTTTTTGTGAAATAAAAATAATGATGATGATAATAAACATAGACTGTTTCATAGCATACAACATTCAGTTGCATTTCTTTCACCAGAAATTTTTTTAAAAAAGTACCGGTAACTCAAATGTCTTTGCTCCTGAACTAAAAATGTTTAAATTAAGTGAAGATTTTGAAACCGGAGACAGAAATCAAATCAATGAATGATCAATATCTTGGAGTAGAGCATGTTAGAATGAGTATGTTTATCTGGAATAAGTACATGAGTTTTTGGAAATATTTTAAAACACGATAACACATATTTGAAACTTTTAAAACGTACCATAAGTTGAAAGTTTTGAAAAAAAGGTCATAGAAACCCTGGAATAGTCTGGAAGGTGAGGACTAGTATTCTGAGGTTAAACCAAGCATTAGTTTCATCTACTGCATCCTTTATTATTCCAGATTAATTCTCAATTGTATTTGAAACTTAAATGGTGGACAGTTTTTTGACCAAAAGCTAAAGTTTAACAGCAACAAAATGTCAAAACTTTCTGCCAATTTTTGCCTCTCTGATGTACGTTTTTTTAACAGGGAGCTGACGGGCGGGATGGTACTCCAGGCAAACCAGGTAACGATGGACCAAAGGTATGGCAAAATTTATTTTATTATTTTGCTTTCGTAACTTACATGTGTCTGCCATTAGGCATTTCTTTCCTGTGTTATAACAAGTTATTACATTTTGTGTCATTACTTTTTGCATTACTTGACTTTATTGCATTTTGCGCCAAAAATGCTTACAAATGTACATTTTCCATTTACAAGACAATTTATTGCCTTTTGCACCAAACAATACTTTTACTACTATTCCTGTCAAAAGTTCTTACATTAATAGGTTTATAACATTTTGCGCCAAAATATTTACATTTTGCAATTGGTGTGAATACATATTTTGCTTGCTTGTCTTTATTTACTTTGTTTTCTGTTTGATGTTGGTTTATACTAGCAAACGTTGCCATTGACTACCGTTTGTTGCTGCTTTTGTGTTGTCTGTTATCATTACTTACCTGACTTTTTCGTTTTTGTTGCATACAATCTTTCATGATGTTAATGATCTTTATTCTCACTATTCCTTATTTTTATGTGTCAGGGAGCTGATGGCTCTCCTGGAAGACCTGGTTCAAATGGCAAACGTGGTGAATCCGTAAGTTTTAGGCCATTAGAAATATGGAGTCAAGATACGAGGTGTTAACCACTACAAACTCCTATTGTCATAATCCACCGCTTTCTTTAATGATATCTCAAGAAGAAAACACTTTCCATTCCCTACTTACGATGCTCTCTGCATTAATTTAGTGGTCATTCCTCATTTTTCGTGTTAAAAAAGAGAAACGAACTCAGTGCTGAAACAAGAAGATGGCATGCAGACTCGCAACTCGAAGCACATAAATACAGTAGTTTAAGGGTGCTAGAAAGAATGGGTGGTGAAACCTGCATGTGCCACTTTGGGACCTGGTCATTCTTTATTTTCTTTCTGTAACATTCATAATAATTACAATAAGATCTTTGAAGTGTGACGTAAAAGTTGGGATAACAGTTCAGTAAACAAGACAATTACCATCTCGGCAAAAAACAATTACGCTACAATATCTTTCTAGAACATACCGAAAAATGTTATAAAAATGGCAAAGATCTAAGCTAGTAAAAAAGTGTGTACTTCATATTTTTTTCTTTTGCAATTTTTCTTTAATTTAATTACAGTGTTTTTATCTTGAAGAAACCTTTTTTGTATTTAATGCTCTTGTTGTAGTTGATGCATTTTTTGCTTGATCAAAAGAAAACTCCAAACCTTCTTGTATGTGGGAAAATCTGTATTTGGATGAAATAAATTGACTGGTCAGGAACAGTCCTATTCTTCTAGTTTTATAATTGGCTTCTGCTTTTATATATTATAATTTGAAGTTGCTGGGGTTTTTTTAAGTATAATTTTTTTCTTTATTATTAGCATCAAGTTAAATTACAAAATATCTTAAAAAAACAAAAAAATTAAATTGCAAAATAGCTTAGAGAACAATAAAGTCAAAAATAAATGCGCACAAATGTAAAGGAATCACTATATTATCTGCTACTGCTACTTTGATTACGTTTCACAGCCATCCATTTGTCATAATAAAATGCTAGAGCTCCTCTCCTTTGTGCAGTGCTTAGTTCTGTTGATTGCACGCATTCAACGCGTGATAAAACTATGTTGAAATCAGGTTTTAATTTTTTCATTCTGCAACGGTACATGACGTGTTTTCCAATTATTGGTAAGTGGTTAACCAAATTAAGGTGCTTGTGTTTTAATACCCCAAGCATAACTTCAAACTCATTCCAAAACTCTTTTATTGAAGTTGCTGTTGGAAGCAGCGCATAATGCAGTAAGTATTACTACACTAAACAGTTTATTTATAACACAACAGGGACCTCGTGGTGCGGCAGGAGCAAATGGAGATCCGGGCAAATCTGGATCGCCTGTAAGTTAATTATTGTTTACTGACTCTTTCGTTGAGGAAAGTATCAAACATGCACTGATTGTTTTCGTCGTGAAATCTTTCTTTACATACTGTGTATTAGCATATACCAAACCAGCAATAGTGCTTTTCATGCGCCCTGATTGGCTACTCGATCACTGAATATCCACCACTATTTCGAGCACTTATGGGTGAGCACAAACTCGAGCGTGCACGGCTCGGTACTGAAGGAAGATTCTGTGTCTTTATTCAACCAAAATCCAATGTTCTTTCTTTATTTTTTACTTCTATTCACTGTTTTTTTTACTTCTATTGACTCGTTTCGCTAATATAATAATTCCCTTCAGTGTCAGTGAACAGCTAAGTATATTCACCTCGCCGCGTTCGTGGCTCGGCAAATATCCTTGGCTCTTCACTTCATCTCCAATTCAGGGAATAATTACTAACTACTTGGTGATTAATGATGAGGGATAGATGGAGAAAAAATAATCGCATCCTTTTTTGTACTGGATGTTCTCGTTATGAGAACACACCTATCCTGGGTTTATACAAGTTCTTAACGAATTTTGGTCGGGATTTTTAACGGTGAGGTTTTCTGACATCCGAGGGACTTAAATGTGGTATAAAAATACGTTTCAGAATGAGTAGATAAGTAGGAAAATAAGACTAACAGACAGCATTTTCTAATTACGTTAACCACTTACTAGAGGACTTGAGGCTATCAAACGTTACAGTAAATTGATTTCTTTCACAATTTAGGGAAGGGTTTATATCCAGGGGAGTTTGTAACGAAAGTATTATTACATTACTTTTGTCATTTTAGCAGGTAAATGAGGTTAATCAGGGGGGGGGGCTTTTTAAGTGGAGTTTAACGGTATGGATTACTATTGATTTTGACAGGGACCAGCTGGCCCCCCTGGCAAACCTGGCGACAGAGGACCACAAGGAGAAAAGGTGTGTTCCACTGTTCCACCAGTCTTCTTTCCTGCTTCTCGTTTTCGTTGTTATTCTTGCAAAGCTGCTGACAAAAACAGAAACCAACGTGGATGTTTTCAAACTTTGCAAATTTGTTGTCTGTAACAGGAAAACACCAAAAATGAAGTAAAAAAGGAGTGACTGTTCCCTCTAAGGAGCTACAACCATTCATATATGCTCCTTTCCTGCATAAATACCAGCTTGGAAGACATTTCCTAACGCAATACATCTGTGTTTATTTGACGAAACAATCGAAAACAAAAAAAATTAGAAAGCTAGTACATAGTACAATATAAGAATACCATAATTGTTAACATAGAAGGGAGACCATAATTATTATGTATGATCAAGAAAATCTGAAAACATTGTGCAAGCAGCAACAGCAATTGGCGGCTGTGGTTACCAAATCCAACAACATGTGACTTTAAAGTGCGATTCAATTTTTTCATTCACTTTCAAATATAGAAAACTTTAGTTCCTTTTCAAATATTAGAGTTTCAGTTAACATCAAAAGTATGGTTCCACATGCTCGTTTGGAAACCATCCTGCAAAATGTGGTTAAAAAAACCCACGATTTTTTAAAATATTTTTCTGCAAAGAGACTGGGTGAGCTTTATGAAAATCCCCTTAAATCACAGAAATAAGATTTCAAATTTTTATGGGAAGTTATCAGTTTGAATGATGATTTGGCTAACAGGGTAGTAGAATTGCACACTGAAAAATAGGGGAATGGCCTTGACACAATTTGGAACTTTTTGTAAAAAACAGAACCGAGGGGCGGGGGGGGGGGGGGGGGGGGGGGGGGGGGGGGGGGGGGG
>JANRMR010190567.1:0-10720 GCA_025434825.1 Bergia sp. 'catenularis'
GCGCGCGGTTTTCTGGGATGGTGCGATATGATCAATTCAGTCAGGCGTTCCTATCACGCGAGAGCCGATCATCTGGTTTAATTTGGAACTTGAAAACAAGACCTAATGGTAAAAAATAATACAAACCAGAGTTTTCTGATAGGATAAATAACTCACCTTGTGTCGCCAGTGTTCTTCTTAAAGGCGAATCCCAGTATGGCTATCTTCTTGCCCGTGACTGTGTTAAACAGACAGTTGATAATTCTGTTGGCAAAGCGCCGCCTCTGGTAGTCATTCATAGCTATCACTTGGTACCAGTAATTCGCGGCCTCGGGAAGGTTCAGCGCTTCACACAGATACACGAGGTTTAACACGTCTTTCTGGAAGCAGCTGCCGCCGAACCCTGTACCACGAGAACCGAAGTGTGTTGGCGAGATTTCGTTTAACTCCCACAAGGATGGGGGTGGGGGGACCCGGAATTGAGCGAATACATGGTGTTTTGCCATCAGATAACACATTCGCAAATACCCAATAGACTCTTGACTATTTGTTACTAAAACAGTACTTTCAAGTAACCTGGGAAATACCGGACAAAAAGAACGTGGGAAAAGTCTGAAAGTTGAGCTAAAACCTAAACCTTAAAATCTAGCTATTTTTGGAACCCTAAAAAATTACTTTGCTTTTTGTTTAGAAAATATGAATGTACGATTCGCAATGGGATGCTCTGTACCTTTTTAGTTTTAAACAAAAACGTTTCCTTCGTGGTAATACACAAAACCTGTAAAACCTGTTACATACCGACAGAAGCCTGAAGGAACTTGTCGCCAATCCTTGAGTCTCTTCCGATGGCGTGAGCAACTTCTGACACGTCCGCCCCCGTGGCCTCACAAATCACGCTCATAGCGTTAATACTAGAGATACGTTGAGCAAGGAACGCATTGGCGGCCTGCAGGTCATCAGTAGTTAGTCATTAGTAGAGGATTTAGAGGTCCGACTATGTTATGAGGAATTTCGAGATGGCGGTGTTACAACTCGCCAGTTTTGACACCCGGGGAGGTTACTCACTCACATTTTGTTCTGAAATCGGGTATTGTCAGCAATTATCCCCTAAAGTGGAGGTAAATGTCTATCACTTGGCATCGACACCGAGAGGAATAATTGTTTTAGTATTAACCAAACGAGTGAATAGCACTTTTTTTTAAAAATATTTCCATTTTTGCAACAAAAAAAATTGAGCCTCAGTCTTACGCACGTCCATCTCGCGTGCGCTCTCGTTTCATGCGTGAGTGACCGAAGAGAATAGCACAGGATATTTGGTGTTTAATGAACCAATCAGAGTGCGCAAAAAGTGCTATTCACCTGTTTGGTTATAGGTAAATTTTGATATTTTGATCAGAAATTGGGTATCGTTTTTGAAAATGTCGAGTATGAAAAATATTTTTCACCCCTGAAAACGGGTATCTGTTTTATCGTCTGATCAGAAATTCGCATAATTTGGTTTGAAAACAGGTCAAGATTTTACAAAGCACGCTGCACACCCCCACCAAAATAACTGGGGGATTTGACAGCTCTGAGAGGAAGTTCAGGACGGCAGTGTAATCACAACTCACCAATTTAGACAACTCTGATGACCAGGTGTTGGTCTTTATTATCTTCTCCTTTGGCAGCCAGTGTTCATATACCCAGCCAAGTGCATCAATAGCTTGCATCCCTTCCCTCGTCTGCTCTCCACCTGGAGTCGTTTAATTTATTTTAAACACTTAGAATATAGATACAGTAATTGGGTAAAGGTACACTGTGAACAACGAGGCTAATTTCTCCATCAGCTATAGTACATGTGTCACATCAGCTAAATCTTTTTCCGAGCAAAGTGGTTCATAAGGGCAGCGTCGCTCATCTTCGGTTTCCGTGTTATAATTACCCTTTCAGCCCCAGGCAGTTTATCAGCATGTAAATTCTCCTTATATTATCCACACAAAATAAGTTGTTTGGTAATGAGAATAAAACAAATGATCATACAAAGAAATTTGTCTAGAATGAAAAACAAAATTCTCCCAACCTGTTTACAAGGAAACTATTGAGGCAGTTTGGGAGAATTCAGCAATACGTCATATGGCGTGTTTGGGGCTGAGAGGGTTAATAAGCGGATGAGAGTCTTTAACTCCCCCGGCCTGGACGGGACACTAAATTTAGTACTCATTTATACAGATGAGTCGACTGGAACAAGTCCAGTAAAGCACCTTGCTCAAGGACACAACACAGTGGTCAGACCGGAGTTCGAACTCACGACCTTCAGCTAGGTTACGAATCAGATACGCTAACCACTCGACCACAAGTGTTTTACTCAAGGACACAACACAGTGATCTGGCCGGGGTTTGAACCCACGACCTTCAGGTTACGAGTCAGACACGCTAACCTGTTTTATTCAAGGACACAACACAGTGATCAGGCCGGGGTTTGACCTCACGACCTTCAGGTTACGAGTCAGACACGCTAACCTGTTTTACTCAGACACAACACAGTGATCAGCCCGGGGTTCGAACTCACGACCTTCAGGTTACGAGTCAGACACGCTAACCTGTTTTATTCAAGGACACAACACAGTGATCAGTCCGGGGTTTGAACTCACGACCTTCAAGTTACGAGTCAGACACGCTAACCTGTTTTATTCAAGGACACAACACAGTGATCTGGCCGGGGTTTGAACTCACGACCTTCAGGTTACGAGTCAGACACGCTAACCTGTTTTATTCAAGGACACAACACAGTGATCTGGCCGGGGTTTGAACTCACGACCTTCAGGTTACGAGTCAGACACGCTAACCTGTTTCATTCAAGGACACAACACAGTGGTCAGGCCGGGGTTTGAACTCACGACCTTTAGGTTACGAGTCAGATACGCTAACCACTCGACCACAAGTGTTTTATTCAAGGACATAACACAGTGGTCTCGACCCTTACGCCGTCAACATGTACAAAAATGTATCATATTTGGCCGTATATACTTTAATAACGGCCCAGTCTCTTATGAAGGCCCTCTCGTATGATGTGCACTCCAAAAAAATATAAAAAGTGATACTTTTCAGGTTTTTGTACACTGTTAAAAGTGACAAATCAATCAGGAACTTATAGTGTTAAGGTCCTTAACTGACATAATGTCTTAATGATTGTCAAGATTGTGTAATATAGCTTGCCACTATTAATAATTTTTTCTGTGGCTGTATTCATGTTTTCAGTTTTTGTTGATAAAAATGACTGTAAGCTAGGAAATTTCGGCTGGTTATGCCACTGTTCACAAAGGAGAGGTAAGGGAGAAGAAAGGGAATGAGCTGCTTCTGAAAATTTGGGATCAAGAAAACAAAAATCTGGCTAAATTTTGAAGATGATAGAAACAAATGGAATGTGCAGTTATAAGTCCTGAAGTGAATACTAAATTTACCGGTAACCATTTTCCTGTTAGCCCAAAGGACATGCAGTTTAATGATTATACCACAAAATGTATTGACAGAACCCTGAGAGCACTGCTTTTAAAGGGTTTCTTGGTCTAAACTTTTAGCAGTATGCTCTGACACACTGTACGTAGTTTTAAGTGTGATACAGACTGAACTTCCAAACACACAGATACATTATGTATATCACATCGATGGCAAGAATTTACAACAATTGAATATTCTAGTCTCAATCTTACCAACAAGCACTCGATCTGGTTCCAGAAGATTCTTTATGGCAGTTCCTTCTGCCAAGAACTCTGGGTTAGATAGCACCTGTAAGAAATTAAAGGAACAAAAACAGAATGTAATTTCTCTTATCAGAAGTTACTTCTGATAAGAGAAATTTTAATTTCTATTTAAAACTTCTATTTACTAGGGAGTGAAAGGTCATTTATGAGACTCAGTGATTAGGCATTTTAATAACCTGTGATTCATGATTTTAATGAAATGAGTTTGTGAAAATTGTAATTAAATTGAAATCCTTATGCCTTCCCAGGTGATGCAGTTTTTAAAATGTTTGTGATATGTGAAATATAAAATTATTAAAATCACAAAGTCATGACAAGATTCCCCCTTGGTCCCCTTCTACAGTGTATGTAATTTAGTTATAAGTACCTCTGCACTGTACTGTGCATCACCTGGGGTATGTAATGTTGGTGTGGTAAAGGGAGAACAGGAATTATTTGTTATAAGGAACAGGAAACAAAACATCAGTTTTATTTAATCATTATAACAATTTCTTTTAAAAATATGGCTAACTTTTAGTTGAAAGTTTGTATGTTCCTTGCTGGCAGTTGTATGATATAATGTGTTATTGTTATTATTATTTATTATTATTCTTAAATATTATGAAATAACTAATTAGTTATATTTTTAAAGGGGCCAGGCATCATAAACAAAAGAGTATATATCAATATTATTTAGTTTATCAAAGTGTCATAACTAGGTTTTGTCCTCCTTCATCGAAATCACCAACCTGAAATTTTCCATTTTCTGCATTTGAGCACAATATCCGTGTAATACTGCAAAAAAGACAGACAGTAAAGACTGTAGTACATGTATTCCTTAAAACTTTCTAAAATCCTTACAATGTACAATTTATATAATTTATTTAAAGTTTAATCTAATTTTATTGTATTTTAAGCATATTATTTTAATAAGTAACTTTGCCAACCACAAGGCCAAGCAGTACTGCTAATAAATTCTCAAGACCTTGTTGCACCTAAACTTGACTCTATTCCTACAGCCTCAAGAAAACTTTAAACAAAATCTCCCAATTTTCAAAACATAAACCAAAACTTGATTGAGTCATATACAAAAATAATCAATTCAATCCACATCTCTGGAATCTTCAAGAACTTAACGAATATAATTTATTGTTTATACTTGTCAGGTACATCTGGAATATACAATGTACATATGCTTGGCTCAGTTGGTAAGATCTCTAACTGCCAAACAGGAGGCCCCAGGTTCAATCCTCGGCCTTGCTGAAGGTTGAATATTATTTTGTGCAGCCTTCCTTTCACCACACCATCTGCAGACAGGGTCATTAAGCCCTTGGTCCAGTCTCTCATCACTCTAACGGGGGACTTAAAACACCCACACACTCATCGATAAGAGTAGGGTTACTACCTGGTGTTGTATTCTGTCCTGTCCTGGTCACAGGGAGCATTTATTCAGCAGTGCTGAACCCCAGTAATTCAGCCTCTGGCTGCAATTGGGGTTAAAGTTGACCACCGCACTTACACACTTACACCGCTCTTACGTGTACTTACTTACTTAGAATACATAAAGATTCAACTTGTAATAAATAGAATTGGTGTCAAGTGAAGAGTCATGTCAAATATCGCATCTGAATTGATCTCCTGACTGTAATACAAATATTTATATATTTTAAAACAGTGTTCAGCTTAACAATTACATGTAGTCAAAGGCTTGAAATACAACAGCATTCATGATACACTTTATTAATAATGTTTACATGGTTCTTGGTTCTTCATGGAAAAGTGGACAGACACCCACCTCTCAGCAGCCCTAACTGGTACTGTGCTCTTCTCCACCACAATGTAGTTCTTTTCACTGTCTGAAACCTCGGCAATATGTCTCGCCGCAGACTCAATGTACTTAAGGTCTGGAGCTCGGCCCTAACACAACAACAGTATGTGTTAAAACCTTTTTCTAAATAAAAAAAATGAGTAATTTAGTTACATGAAAATCGTACATAACAACCCTCCCTTATCTTGCTGGAGATTCCAGCATTTTTAGAAAATATCCAACAGGCATTAAAATTTGAGCAGAGTGTCCAATATTTACCCCAGTTCTTTGATTCTACCTATCCTGCAATTATCTTATATACTGTAATTTCCTGTACAACTATAATTTCATTTTTCCGTTGTTTTTTTTTTTGCTATGCTCTTTTGCCGAGACTGATCTTTGACTTTGGATTTCCCTAATATCAGCCCTCACGCTTCTTACTTAATAAAATCATCTATCAAACTACATGTTTCTATCCTTTGACTGCCATCGAGATCGATGACAAAATGTTCCAATAACATAATAATAACATATAATTTCTAATCCTATTGAGATCGCAGTGCTCAGGTGGAGCTAACAATTTATATTTGTGAGCTATGGCCAGTGAGTTTCCCACATTAAAATTTCCCTAGCAGCTGGTAACTATGCATTAGGCTCAGTCAAAGGTTTTTTAACATTTTAACTAAAATATAATTACAAGGTTTCAAATAGTCTAGCAGAATGAGTTACAGTGTACAACAAATGAGACAGAATTTCAGTTTATTAATAATAATAGACACTAAATGTTTTACTGGAAAATACACTTGTAGGCAAAACTTCATCTGGCGCCCTTATGTCATATTTTCCATGTACTTATCATATTTTAAAGATTGGTATAAAGCATGTACTCTCTCTTGAAAGTCTTAAGGTCGTGCATTTAACCAAGTTTTGGAGTGCAACTGCTCAAGGTTGTTTAAATTGACCAAATTTACTCGGTCCTAAAGGCAATTTTGATTACTGAAGTTCTCAAAACTGAAAATAAAAAATTAATGTCCCAAATATTTTTTACCTCCTCTGCTGTGGCTAGACACTGATATATACAATAGCTATGTGAATTCAATTTAGTGTGAACTTAGAGACCGATTAATGAGGGATAAAGTGATTTTATTTAATGTCAACAGTTCAGTCAGCTCTGAAGGCTGATATCAATGGAAGCTGACAATGCATTCTTTTTCCCCTGACTCTGTCACTGATCCAAGAGGAGTGGAACAAAATAAAGAGGGGAGGGGTGGGTGAACAATTTACTGTGTTGAATAAAGTAAGGATCTGTAAAAAGTTATGTAGAAAAATGTGGAAGGTATGTTAGGCTATGATGTGCAAAAAATCACTACCAGTTCCACTCTCCCTCCCCTGCTTCTCACTATTGACCAGTATGTAGTACGTAGGTAATATTTAATAAATAAAATATAAAAAACCCCTACGGCTACACTGTTAAATTACGAGAGTGTGGGGTTATTGTACAACCAAAACTTATGTTTTTATTATCAAGAGAAATTATGTTTAAAGTTTTGATGAGTTTTAAAAAGGAAGGAAGACCTGTCAAAAGACTGAGTGGTCAAGGAAATTGGTCCATAAGAGGCAGAAAAGAAAACTTCAATGAATCGAAACCTTAGGGAAAATACACAAATTAACTAAAATCTGATGCAGCTGTGAAAACACCAGTGGTCTGCTGACAATAGCTGCCACGAAGGCAACGCACAATATATGTAGACAGATGGCAAGAATTTGACTTATTAAATCACCAAGACGTGGGAAATTAAACAAATTGGGATGTATGTCCACGTACGCGTTTCAAGTCACTGAGCCAAGCCAGCACCAGCAAGGTTCTGAATCTAGCTGCACATCATTCATAATTCATTGTGTGAAGGGAAAGATACGCTTCTCTTTCCTTTTCTATATTTTTTAAATAACATTAAAATAACTTCAGCTATGGGTACTTCAGTAATTAAGATTATAAGACCAATTTAAAGCACTTCAGGCTGTAAACTACACAATATTCCATACAAACCTTTCCAATACCAAAGGTTTTTGTCGGCGTATTGACCTGTTAATCGAAAAAGATAGAGTTCTGATTACTGAATATGGAGAAAAATCAATGAGAATTGACTTTGTTGTTTGACTACAAAAGCTCGGCAACGAGCTCTCGACAGATTATTATCGTTTACAAAGTCAATTAGAACAGCGTAGTCATCATCACTTACACATATAAATATCATATCGGCTTCTCGAATGGCTTTATCGATGTTAGTAGAGAAGAATAGATTTCGACCACGACATTTCTTCACCACTTCGTCCAGACCAGGCTGAAAACAAAAGATATTGAAGGATTTTTCAATCATAACCCCAAAAATCCCAAAATCTTGATCCATAAACAAACAAACGCCAAGATGAAGAAACCAGGATTAGTTCGTACTTCATAGATTGGGAGTTTATCGGAGTTCCAAGCGTCTATTCTTGGCTGACTCAAGTCAACGACTGTTACTTCAATTTCCGGACATTTTAAAGCAATCACGCTGCAAGTTGGACCACCAACATATCCAGCACCGACACAGCAAATCTTTTTCACAACAGCCATAGTTGATAATGATTCTAGCCAAGTTTTTACTTCAGTCATGCGTACTCACGCCACAAAAGGGAGATTCCTCTGGGGATCGCTGATTGGTCAAACCAGTCTTACCCGTAACCAGGCCTCCTCGTGAGGTCAGTCTGCGCAACAAATTATTTTCAAATATTTAATGTTAATAAATAAATTGCATGGCTAGTGGTTTTCTTCATGATTTCAGTTTGTTTGTTGTTGTTTTGTCCACTAGTAAGACCATAATATATTTCGCTTCACTTCGAAGCCTCATCAGTAAAGTGTTCGACTGCGTTTGTTCCTATTCGTTTGGCTTTAAGTTTCTTCAGAATGTTCACAGTTGGTTGTCTTCTTGTGAGTTTCAGCTTAAGATTAACAGTCTGTCTCAAAATCATGAAGAAAACCACTAGCCATGCAATTTATTTATTAACAAGAAATGTTGTGACTACTCAAAGAGAAGTCAGAGTATGGAACAAGGTTTTGAGGCAGACTGTTAATCTTAAGCTGAAACTCACAAGAAGACAACTAACTGTGAACATTCTGAAGAAACTTAAAGCCAAACAAATAGGAACAAACGCAGTCGAACACTTTACCGATGAGGCTTCGAAGTGAAGCGAAATATATTATGGTCTTACTAGTGGACAAAACAACAACAAACAAACTGAAATCACAAATATTTAATAGCTCAGATTCTTTCTTTGTTCGCTCGGCCCAATATTCTGGTTTCCAGTCTCGAGTTTTAAGTGCTCTTTTTTCCGCAATCTACTACAGAAATAATGACTAATATACTCCTGGATATAGAAAACAAGCACGACAAGTATTTTCAATTCTTCGTGAAATGAAGCTAACCAAGACATACGCATTGCTGGTGTCAGTTTTGCAAACCCAAACATAGTTCCCACATGCACAAGCAGTGAGTCTTTTTATTAATATACTCCTGGTCTGAACTTTAAACTCACCTTGGCAGTGTTGTGAAAAGCTATTCCATGCTGATAGAGTACTCTAATAAGAATGAAACAGTTGTCCATTGGTTGCTTCTCAACAAACATTGCCCGGATTAAGCTGGTTCTGGCCAAACCGTGGAGAAGAGTTGGTGTGGCCCTGCATTTAAACTGTTTTATTATCTATAGGTCAGCACCGTTCTGATCGGACTGAGGTGGGTATTTTCGGATCACACCCTTTGCACCTCCTGGGTATGGGCCTGCGGAGTAAAAAACCTGCGGTGGGAGACAGGCAAGCTGTACTCCAGCTGACCCACGCTCATTATTGCAAAATTGCGTCCCCTCCCTTTTAAACTCTTTCTGAACAACAGAAAAGGTGCTAACGACTCTTCTTTGTGATTGTTTTGCATTCTAATCAGCGATAGTGTAAGATTCAAGATCTCTCTGAAATAAAGCACTGGTTTTAATAAATTTAAACGAAGCCATTAAAAATCATTCGGGGAGAAGACAGAATAAGAAGAAATCATTTTAAATAACTTCTTTGTCCTGAATACCAGTCATAAAGTTAAATTACCTATGAAGAAATTCGAACGACGAGGGGAAGATAAACATCAATTGTTGAAATCGGTCAGCCGGGTTTCCTCACTAACGACTGACCTTATGGACAAAATGACCGTCGGGAACGGCAACCAAGATATATTCTGAAAACATGAATATGAGGCGGAATAAGAGAAAAGGGACTCCTGTAAAAACAGGCTTCAGATAGACGCGAAAATGCTTATTTAAAAATGATCACAATTTCATTGCTTTTTAGTCATAATTAAGAGGTTTTTTTGTGTTAAAGCAAAGATCAAGAATATGGTATATTAGCCATCTTTAACTAGTTTCCAAAGCTAACTGCTTCATTGTGCCTGTGTTAATAATCCTGTTGGCAGACTTGTGTAAGGTCGATTTGCTGTGGTTGTTTGGATGGCAGTGCCTGCGTAAAAGAACGAATGAAGCCTAGACTCTAAGCCCCCCTCCAATTTCCACCCATTTCTATGTTCAGAATTTGCCGTAACTTTTGTCAAGAACGACGTCCTGGCTGAAACTCATCTCAATTTATTGTTTCAACCACAAATAGCGTGATCGAGGTGTTTGATAGGTGTTGAAGGAGACAGATTTTCATAAAACTAAAAAGCAAAGCACTAAAATGGCTACAGCGACAAACCAAATCAAAAAATGTCAAACTAACGTGTATTAGCACGACCTGCCAGAATAAATTTTGAGTAAAGTTAAACAGTAAGTGCACTTTAGTGTACTTATAACATACTACAGGAGACCCCTTTCCTTAACGCGCTAGATAAGGTTCAAATTCTTCCACATTTATTAAGCCCAAATCCTATGCAGTCACGCTGGCTAATCATTTTTCTTCGATTTACTATGCAAGCGTTCCAAGATCAGGGCACCTAAAAATTGCAAAGTTTGGTGTCGAAGAACGCAAAAAAGGCTCCCGACCGTACCCTATTGGGGAACACACGGAAATGAGGCTTAAACCAAAACATAACCATATTTAACTATAAAACAAATATAACTGCTCGTGGGTTGTATCGCATCCTGCACAATTTTCTAACGGCTATTATCACACTACCGTACACATTATCGTCACAGCACTGTCACT
>JANRMR010190578.1:0-10719 GCA_025434825.1 Bergia sp. 'catenularis'
AATCGCGTTAATTTCCTTTATTGTGAAATTCTACCTCCTCTTTCGCGTTAATTTTCTTCATTCGAAAGTCGTTTTCCGTTAAATTCGCGTTAATTTAAGTCGCGCTAATTTCCAATATCTAATTTCCTATAATAAGGTATATGGTTATATGGTTATATGGCTATGGCTATGGCTATGGCTATGGCTATGGTTATGGTTATGGTTATATATGGTTATGGTTATGGTTATTCTAATTAAAAGTTAGAGTATCATACCTCCTGCTTATACTAATAGGGTAGTGTAAAAATGGGGTTAATTGCCGTGTGGCCTCTGGTCCTGCAAAATTGATCAATTGTACAGAAGACAACAAACCGTTTCTCAAAAATAAAAATCTAACACATCTATTAATCATTAATGTGTTGACTTTCAGTGCTGGACTCTTTAACTGTTAGAACTTATTTTTTAGTTGTTATTCAGTGACTGTGTTCTCATAGTGGGTTGCTCCGCCAAAAATGTTTTGCAATTGGTCCGGGATTTAATGGAGTCGAAACCAACTGTAGAATTGCACAGAAGAAGAGTATTAAATTCAGCAATTAAGCAATTAGCATACAAGTAATAAACAAACTCCATCCGAAGAGTAACTATTGAGTTCTTGTTGACAAGGGTTTGGCGCCTTCTTAACAAATTTCATTCTCTACAATTCACCCTCCTGATCTTCTTCTCATCTACAAAACTAACGATGAGCTACCTCCCTTCCCTTCATTGGGTTAACGCTCCTTTATATATTACAATGACATTGGCGACGTCATCGAACGGGACGTGTATAAAATAATAAATTGACTAAATACGATCGTGGAATCCCTTGTTACTCATTGCAGTTCTTTGGATTCAAAAGTATCATCTTACAATTTTTAAAGATATTTACCTGTGGAGATGACTTGCGAATCAGTATCTGGAGCGGCACTTGGCAAGACTGCAATTGCAAATATAGCAAAGTGCAGCTTAAAAAGAATAAATTATCATAAGTAGTAAATGCGCCATGTGTGGTACAACTAACGTTTGACTCGCCGGAGACAAACTCTGCTAACGTTTTCCAAAATTCCTGGAATTTACGGCCGTGACCTTCTTTCCCCACACCGTCCGTGAACAGGAATGTTCAAAGGGTTCGTTCACGGTTTGACGCATGCTCAAAGTTTATTGACAATACGAACTCATAATTAAGGCCTGTTCACACTAGAGATGCAAACACAGACACAGACACAGACACAAGTGTAAGGACATGCACGCTAGGGACGTAAGTCAAGCAGGCGACGCTAGCAAAGAGGGTGCGCATGCGCGATTATCTCTGTTTCACAAAATGGCTTGCGTTTGTATCTGCGCTTGCTTCAGCTCTATTCACTCTAGAAAACTGGTGAAGCAAGCGCAGACGCAAGCACAGGCGTGTACGTCTGCGTTTGCGGCTGCATCTGCGTTCCTAGTTTTAGTGGGGACAGCCAATCACATGATGCAAAATTGATGCATACTTTTGACCTGGGTTTTGACAAAATGTTTCGGAGTCTTTGGAAACTAAAGCAGCAGAATACAGTTTTAGGACAAAGGCATGCTTGAACTCGCAGTTTTACAACTTATAAAATAAATTGGATAGCTTTAGAAAATACATGAGAAGTAGTTTGGTAAAGTTAGCTTGTAACCTATACAACTATGAAAAGCACACTTTTTTCTTCAACTGGCCCCAAAACATTTAAACTTCTTGCTTTGGCTCTACTCCTATCATTCTGTGCTGTTTTAAACTGAAAAAATGACTTGAATTGAATTTAGCCGAGTTTATCATTGTTTACAGCTCGAGAAAATGTACTTTTACTTTGCTTATTTTAATCACCACCCCTTAGAAATATCTTAATTTCTGTAATAGTTAAGTTCCTAAAATGGAAAATATATATTTGAATAACCACCAAAGTGAAGTGAAAAGTTTGAGATGTCAAGCAAGTCAATTATGCCACTGCAGTGATATCTCATGCATAAAAGACCTGATGTGCAATGTGTCATTAGACCTGAAATGCCTTTTTTGTTTAGTTAAAGATCTAATCAAGATGGCGGAACGTTTCTCCCCGAACCGGGGGATTCAATGTCGAGTCGAAATGCTTTCACAACTGCAATAACAAATTCCCGAAAAGCACCATGGTCGCCAATTAGTCTGTAAACTGATACTCACGCATAACATGTAGCTGGTATGTTCCGTTATTTAGAGCACCTCTGCATGTGTAGTTTCCTTCATCTTCTACAGTCACATTTTCGATCACCAGATGATAATCGCCACCTTCGTATGATTCAAAGCGTATTCTACCACTGTCTCCCACCCTCTCCCCCTGGGGAGTGTACCAACCATCGAACGTTTCTCCGGTCACGAAGCACTCGGCTGACAACTGAGTGCCTTCATAATGGTATTCCTCTTCACTTGGTATTTGTACACTGACTTCTGCAAATGATGAACAAAAAACGATTAGGCTGGGTGCAACTTAAAACAAAAATTCAATTCAAAAATTCAAATAAAAACGACTTGGAAATTTGTGTCCTAGGGGACAACACTTATCGACTTTATATTTATTTATAGTGTTACGCGACTTGAAAACGAAGTGACCGCCATCTAGGTGCTTTGTCTATGTCCTAAAGTTGTATAAAACTGTTCTAAGTTAACAAATCGTTTCTTGATACACTTAACAAATAACAGTTAACAGTCAAATGCACGAGATCCGTCCCACCAGCGTGAATGTTCTAACCTCGTCGTTGAAGACAAATCGATTTCAATAGTTGATTTTATTACCTGAGGTGCTCACGTGAGTGTTTAGGTCTGGCGAGGGCTCAGACACATCTGTGAAGGAAAAGATCACAGGATTACCGCTTAGTTCTTCTTCTGTTACATTTTCAAACATCAACGTTCGTTTTTAAGTTATTTGAAATTTCGCGTCTGAAGAATAGAGAAACACTATTTTTTCTTATCAGAACCATTTTTATGACGTTGAAGCTAAAAAAATTCCAAAATTTAAAACATGTTTAAGAACACAACTCAGAAAGGAACGTTTATTTCCATAAAGTGTGGAAAATGGAACGCAGAACTGCTTCTAAACACGGTGAAAGAGCAGTGTAATTGCACGTTTGATTTTAGTAAACAAGCGGTAGCAGCACATTGGTGTCTCTATATGAACCTAGTCAGATGCTGGGAATTAACAATCTTTGAGTGTATTTCCACATTCATAAGTCTAAAATTATCAAAAGCACTTTTCAAAACAAACAAACAAGACTAATGTTCATTTTAAGGGTTTTTGTCAACTGGTTCAAAAATTTAAACAAATAACACCAATCATTCTTGCACTTTAATACAATCAAAATGAATAGTCATTTTATGGGTTTTCGTCAATCAGTTGAAAACACTTTGTCTGGAATAATGAACTTTGAAAACTTAATTTGTCAGTGAACTATCTATCAACTTCCTTTCCTTAGCTTATTTGTTTGTTACTGTAACTATTTAGAACATTAAACAAAGTCAGAGGGAATTAAATTGTGAGCCAGCCTGGAGAAAAATAACTGTCATGTACAAAAAAAAATTCACCGGGCTGCAACTGGAGCAGTGGGATCTGACCAAAACAGTCCCGCGAGTGGTGCAAAATATGTCGGTTAGTAACAGGTAAGGGAAATAATGAAATAAAACATTTTTGGATAAGCTTACATTGTTATGAGGACTGACAATGAGAACAAGTGACCAAAACGCTCGAGCTACTAGGTTAGCAGTATTGGTTTTCAGTCAGAGTTCCTCGTAGTCTTCCAATCGCTAGTTCTAGGATCTTTTTAGCTGTTGTCAAATTATTCACCTGTGGTGTCTATCATTATGCTAAATGTCGTTCAATAACCCTTGTTCTCCATCCCTCCCACACACACACACACACACACCACCACCACCACCACCTTGGGGGGTTGCATTTGATAGTATAAAAACCAATAAGGCTTTCTTTTTAATATCACACTTTGTTTCAAATTTAATTTTTGTAAAATAAATATAAATTATCCGCTTTTGACGTAACAATTGCAAGGAATAGTTACTAAACGAAAAATTAACCACGTTAAGTTACAAAAAAGGGATACTTCAACACTTGAGTTATGATCATGCTGAATAAGAAAGTTACACCGAGATATTTAAATTTTTCAACCGTTTCCACAGTACTAAGGTAGACTTGAACTGAAATGGAATTAACCTTACAAAGTTTCCTACTATACTACCAATTAACATCGCTTTTGTCTTGGTGGTATTAAGCGTTAATTTGTTGCTAAGGAACCAGTCACCTATCCTTTGCAGATCAGCGTTCAATTTTACTTCCAGGTCACTGGCACTTGATGCGCGCGAAATAGTACAACACTGTATCATCCGCGTATAAGGACACTTGTGAGTGCTCAACAGCATTAGGCAGGTCGTTAATATAAACTATAAACAGGAGTGGGCCCAGAATGCTTCCTTGTGGGACACCTAAGTTGCACTCCAGTGGGTCAGATAGTTCAAGTCCGCAAAATGTGCGTAGAAGGCGGGACAATGGGTATGACTTAAGCCAAGCAAGATCGTCTTTGTGCACCCCGATAGCAGACAGCTTACTCAACAGTTGCGTGGTTGAACGTATCGAAAGCTTTCGATAAATCGAGGAATACGGCGCTCCACATAGCTAGCCTTTATCCATATTACATAAAATTTAATCAGCAAAATGGGATAGCGCGGATACTGTCGAGTGATGTGGTCGAACCCATGCTGCTTATTAACTAAGATCTTGTGTGCATTTAAATATTTATAGAACTGAATATGGACAGCCTTTTCCAAAAGTTTACCTAGAGTCGGCAGTATGTAAATTGGAGGGTAATTAGTGGTGTTACTTCTATCACCAGACTTATGAAAAGCGATACCTTGGCACATTTCCAGATAGATGGGAAGGTGTGAAGTTTGATAGAGGAATTCAATAGATTAGTCACAGATGGTGAAATGGCGATAGCAGCATCTTTAAGCAGACGAGCACTTATTCTGTCTAAGCCAACCGCCTTGTTGGTTTTCAGCGACTTTAACTGCGCTATAATAAATGACTCTTCAATAGGCTGTAAACGAAAACAATGGGTATTAGGTCTAACCTGGCTATCAGGTGTACAGGTTGTAGTAACAACGGGTAGTTTGTGAGCCACAAGTCGGCCAATAGATGCAAAATGTTTATTCAGCGCAGTGGCAATCGATCGCATGTCCGTATGTCGTACACCGTCCGATATAACACAATTCGGAGTGGATGTTCCATTCTTAGGAAAGGAGACCCCCTTGACCGCCTTCCATAGTTTACTAGATTCACCTTTGCTATCTTCAATAAGACTAATGTAATAGTTGGATTTTCTTCGTTTAATCTCTTCATTAATAAGGTTACGGAGTTTTACGGAGTTTCCCCCGGGTTGAGAGTGCCCAAAAAAGCCCGGGCTAGATAGGGTTAAATAGTAAGGGATAAAAACGTGATTATTCTGGCTTGTTATATATCTTTTTAAAATGTTAATACGCTGTTCTCTTTCCACCTTGTACATTATTGTATACATAATGTATAATATCGTCAAATATCGTTAACACATCTACTCACGATCTACAAACAGAGAAAAGGTCGCGTTGGTTTTCGTTCCGCTGCACGTGTAGTTGCCTTCGTCCGCCGTGGTTATGTTCGTAATTTTGAGATGGTGGCTGTTGTCAAATGTTTCCAAACTTATTCTACCGCTTTTCCCCACCTTCTCCCCCCTGGGGGTGTACCAGCCGATAAATTGCTCTCCATCGACAAAGCACTCTGCCTCGACATCTGATCCTACAGGCAAGTGCTCTGCGTTGGACATTAAGTAGAGGCTCGATTCTGTAGATACAGGGACAAGCATAAGAATATAAAAAGTCCTCTTTTATGGCTTGCGTTGTTTTCTGTTTTTATGAGGAAAATAAACGACACTTATGCAAGTGCAAGCGCAAGACAAGAAGACATTTTGAGCTTTGTGCTTACACTTGTAATTTTAATTTTTTACAAAGGGACGTTATACGTTTTCCTATATCATCAACAGTCACACAGGATAATGGTGCACTTTATTCAGTCAGGATGTTTCAAACCTAAAAATACTAACTAATTAAATAATTATTTTTTTATAATTTTCAAATACCATACCATACCATATCATAACATACCATACCATAACCATACCATTTCGTATCATACAATACCATACCATACTATACTTAAAATACCATAACATACCTTACGGTACTATACTGTGCCTACAATACAACACAGAATGACAAGAGCCGACATACAACACCACACCATATCACCACATAAAACAAAACTGTTTCCAATTGTCTGTAACGTGACCTCGTACAACAAACAATTCCACACCCTACCACGCACAAAAAGAATCCAGTACAACAAAATGGAACGCAGTTTTACATAAGTTGAAAGGCTCATTTTACATAGTTCTCTTTTTAATTATCTCCTCTCAAGTAAGATCGATACCATGCTTGTTTTCTAATTGTTGCCGCACCTAAGCTTGATCTTGTTAATTTACCTGAAGTGGTGGTACTTTCTAAATCCACGTCCGGTGAGGTGTCATTTACGACTACAAAATAACATATAAAGAATAAATGCAGCACTCCTTGAATATTAGTTACAATTATTACAGTTTTACAATATACTGATCCAGTTCATTTGATTTCCGAACAGATGCCTTCCAAAGGGATAGTTTTGAAGAAAGTACATTAATTTGGACACCTTACCATTTGGTGCATACGAAACTAAAGGTAAAGAATTGAGACAAAAGTGAACTTTTTTTGAATAGGTACTTTTTAACAATCAAATTGCTAGGAAAGATAAAAAAATAAAAAAATAAAACGAATTTGAAAGTACTTCATCGTCACTGTTTTTACAGGATAAAAATAATCAAATAGGTGTTGTGTATCTCGTTTACATTGGCCAGCTTACATCTAAACCACGTGCATGTCCCTTAATTATCGAATTTCTTTTTGTAATTTTCTATCAGTAATAGTCATAATGTAATCTCTCTCTCTCTCTCTCTCTCTCTCTCTATCTATCTATCTATCTGTCTGTCTGTCTGTCTGTCTATCTATCTATCTATTTATCTGTCTGTCTGTCTATCTGACTGTCTGTCTGTCTGTCTATCTATCTATCTAATATTTATCTAGATGGATAACATTTATGTGTAGATAAAAAAAGGGATAGAAACCTCTTTATTCTGGTTTGTTATAGATATATTTTAAAATGTAAATACGCTGTTCTCTTTTCACCTTGTACATTTTTGTATACATAATGTCACTTTTGAAATACCGTTAACACACATACCAAAAACACTATTTCTTTGATACTCACGATCTACAAACAGAGAAAAGGTTGCGTTGGTTTTCGTTCCACTGCACGTGTAGTTGCCTTCGTCTGCCGTGGTTATGTTTTTAATTTTGAGATGGTGGTCGTTGTCAAATGATTCCAAACTTATCCTGCCGCTTTTCCCCACTTTTTCCCCCCTGGGGGTGTACCAGCCGATAAATCGTCCCTCGTTGACAATGCACTCTGCTTCAACATCTGATCCTACGGGCAGGCGCTCTACGCTAGATATTATGTAGAGGCTCGATTCTGTGGATACAGGGACAAGTATAAGAATTAAAAAAATCCATTTTTCTTACGATTTGCTTTTAATATTTGTTTTTATGAGGAAAACAAACGACACCAATGCAACCGCAAGCGCAAGACAAGAAGAAATTTGGAGCTTTGCGCTTACACTTGTAATTTTATTTTTTACAAAGGAACGTTTTACTTTTTTTCTAAACCATCAACGATCACACAGGGTAATGAATTCATTTTATGATTATTCAGTCAGGATTGTTAAACCCTGAAAATACTAAAAATTAAGTTTTCACATGACTGATGTCAAGAGTTACGGAAAATCAAAACAACCCTTAATTTAGAAAATTGCTAATGTTCTATTGATCTCTTTTTTAAGGTTTTGAGCCACATTTAAGCACTAAATTTGTAGCATTCCAGTACATTTCTATTTATGAAATAGCTATTTCTATTATAAGTTATGTTTTGGCAATACTTGTAAAACGTCATGGTATGAAGCTTTTGTTGTTGTTGTTGTTAGTGTTGTTGTTAGCACATCTTACCAAAACATACTGGTCATACCATGCCACACCACACCACACCCAATCATACCAAACCATACCATGCCATGCACCATACCATACCATAGCACACCACATCATATCATGCCATGCCGTACCATACCATACCATACCATACCATAACCATAACATAACCATAACCATAACCATAACCATAACCATACCATACCATACCACACCACACCATACCATACCATACCATAACCATAACCATACCATGTCATACCACACCACACCACACCACACTATACCATACCATACCATACCATGACCATGCCATACCACACCACACCACACCACACCATAACATACCATACCATAGCCATGCCATACCATACCCTACCATACTATACCATACCACACCATAGCATAGCATACCTTATCATCCCTGCTATGATTTATGCTAATCACATGCTACATCTGGCCAGGTTACTGTTAAGATTTACAACGAAATCAAGTCACTATCTTGATTTTTAACGAAATCAGGACAGTACTCTGGTATAACCTACAGAACAAAAGTAAATCCTAAAGTTCCGGGAGACCATTTGTAAATTGAAACTACAACAATTGGTAAAAATTTGCGCCAAATCATGTCAGACGGTATTGCTCTGTTCCCGCGCACGGGAAATACAAGACGTGCGTTCGCATAAAGTCTGCCACAAATACATCATTGCCTTTAATCATTGTCATTCTTTGTTGCTCATTCTTTGAAATTTGGTTTCCTTTTTTAATTTTGGGGGATGATAAACATGTAATCGAGCAGTTTTTTTGCACGATTTTAGAAAATATCGACAAAACTCGCCCTGATATTTTCCCGAATTGTACTAGAAACTGCTTGAGTACATAATGAATACTATACCATACAACACCATACCAAACCATAACATACCACACCACACCACACACACCACACCATACCATACCATAACATAATATACCACAACATAACATACCATACCACACCACACACACCACATCACACCACACCATACCATACCCTACCATACCACACCATACCACACACCACACCGCATCACACCATACCATACCACACCATACCATACCATGCCATAACATACCATGTCATTCCATAATTTACCATAACATAACTACAATGCCATACCTTACCTACCACACCACACCATGCCATATCATACCACACCACAATTACCACACCGCACCACACCGCACCACACCATACCATACCATACCATACCATACCTTACCACACCATAACATACCGTACCACTACCATACAATAATATACTATATCAAAATACACCTTACCTTACCATATCATACCATACCATACTATACCATATCGTATCGTACTATACCATAACATACAATACCATACCATACAAAACAGAATGATAAGATATCATACAACACCACACCATATCACCACATAAAACAAAACTGTTTCCAATTGTCTGTAACGTGACCTCGTACAACGAACAATTCCACACCCTACCACGCACAAAAAGAATCCAGTATAACAAAATGGAACGCAGTTTTACATAAGTTAAAAGGCTCATTTTAAATAGTTCTCATTTTAATTATCTCCTCTCAAGTAAGATCGATACCATGCTTGTTTTCTCATTGTTGCCGCACCTAAGCTTGATCTTGTTCAGTAATTTACCTGAAGTGGTGGTACTTTCTAAATCCACGTCCGGTGAGGTGTCATTTATGACTGCAAAATAACATATAAAGAATAAATCCAGCACTCCTTGAATATTAGTTACAATTATTGCAGTTTTCCAATAAACTGATCCAATTCATTCGATTTGCGAAAAGATGCCTTCCAAAGGGATAGTTTTGAAGAAAGTACATTAATTTGGACACCTTACCATTTGGTGCATATGAAACTAAAGGTAAAGAATTGAGACAAAAGTGAACTTTTTTTGAATAGGTACTTTTTAGCAATCCAATTGCTAGGAAAGATAAAAATAGATAAATAAAAAAGTTTGAAAGTACTTCTTCGTTACCATTTTTACAGGATAAAAAATAATCAAATAAGTGTTGTGTATCTCGTTTACAATAGCCAGCTTACATCCAAACCACGTGGTCCACGTGCATGTCCCTTTATTATCGAATTTGAATATTCTATCAATAATAGTCGTATTGTGTACGATGTACGTAAAAGATCAACCAAAAAAGGTAAAATAGTGCCGTGTCACGCTGTGACATATGATATGATTTGATTTTACATGATCAGATATCAAGTGACATGATGTGACATTATGCCATAAAACCAATACATGAAGTGCTATTCTGTGACGTGTGAAAGGTAATGTGACAAAATATATTATTCAGTAAATCATCCAAATGTACTCAGACCAGCCGAGTGCTTTCTGACTAATCTTTACCATTATTACTATTACCGCTCTACAATGTATCGAGCACTGTATGCTGTTAAATATCGGAATACCCATTTATCTATCTATCTATCTATCTATCTATCTATCTATCTATCTATCTATCTATCTATCTATCTATCTATCTATCTA